>JBBPCX010071437.1:0-10033 GCA_037974365.1 Hydrocynus forskahlii
CAGACAAACAGACTGATAGGCAGAGAGACAGACAGACAGACAAAGATAGACAGACAGGCAGGCAGACAGAGAGACAGCCAGACACACACAGACAGACAGACAAACAGAGAAGCAGACAGACAGAAGACAAACAGACAGACAGATACACAGAAAGACAGAGAGAGACAGAGGCAGACAGACAGAGACAGAGAGAGACAGACAGACAGAGAGAGACAGAGAGACAGACAGACTGAGAGAGACAGAGAGACAGACAGACAGAGAAAGACAGACAGACAGAGACAGACAGAGACAGACAAGCAGAGATACAGATGGAGAGTGGCAGAGAGAGAGACAGAGACACAGAAAGTCAGAGAGATAGACAGACAGGCAGGCAGAGAGAGAGTGACACAGACAGTCAGAGATACAAAGGCACACTGATAACAGACAGACAGAAAGATAGGCAGGGAGACAGATAGAGACAGACAGACAGACATATACAGACAGAGAGACAGACAGATATACAGACAGAGACAGACAGGCAGAGAGTGAGACAGATAGAAAGACAGTCAGAGAGGCACAAAGACACACAGACAGACAGACAGACAGATATGGAACAGCTTCTATCACACTGCCATCACACTGAACTCTAAACACAGATTCAACATCACACCAATTACCAGACTCACTCATTCACCCTCACTCACTCACATCACTGCACCATAGACCACACTCCACATGTCCACATCTGTTTAATTACTACTTATCACTGCCACTGAGGCTGTACACTCTGAACAATATAAGCAATATTTCAATATTTCATCTCACTCTGAATACTACCTCCTGTGCAAGCTATGGAATCTTATTAGTGCTGCACTTGTACCATACAGTTATTTATTACTTCCTGTGCAATCTATACCTTTGTGTGTATGTAGCGCCCCTATGCCCCTGTGATGGGCATACCATTTAGAATTAACCTCTGAACTCCCCATGGGTCGCCCTGAGTTCCTATAACTTGTTGATAACACAATATATTTATATTTATGTGGGTTTGTAGCATATGCTCTAGTAGCTTATACCCTTCTAATGAACCAATGATAATGCTTAATCATTTCCACTGCAATGAGTAAAATTAAAAGTTTTTACTGTTTTGTTCACTTTCTGATTGTCTGTGAAGTGAAACTGGTTACTTAGACCTCTAAGATCACTCTCAAATCAAAATATCTTACCTGCCCTCTTAATAGAAATCAGCTTCGGCACTTTCAACTGCAATCACATCAGCTATTGAATCTTTGAATGGACTAAACCCTCGCTCACTTCACACAGACTATCAAAAAGAGAGCAAACAGGCGTCGGTAACAACAAACCTTCAATTCAACGTTTCAAATTTCAGTTCACTTATTAGTTTTACATAAAAGTCCAATGTCCTATGCCGGCAAAGTAAACTAAAATGATACGCAAACCCTCGTTGCTCGGGTGCGGTGAAACCAAACCCCAAATGGCTGCTTCGCTCTGAGAGTAAACAAACGGAGAACCAGAGTAGGCTACCTGGAATTCAGAAGAAACGTGTTCCTCATGCACTCACGCTGGCGCTGAATTTCTGTTCCATCGTCCTTGTCCAGATGAACGGTGAATTCACTGTTGTCCCGCAAACTCAGTCCAAAGTCCTTGTTCACGGAGGAAGCTGTTAATTGACTCTGTGCCCGAAACACTAAAATGGCAGCCAGGTGTCTTCAAGGCGGGCTCTCTCGTCGACTTAAAGACAGCAAAACTCACATACACAGTCACCAGTATGACAGTAATCTGTCTGAAAGTGCAGATATCCTCCACATTTTTTTTTTTTTGCTTTTGTGACATCCGGGCCTCGTCCGCCACGCCCCCTCGTCCTTATGCTGGGTTGCTAAACACTGCGCTGAAACATAATCCACCAGATTATGTTTCTTTTGTTACTGATGAGAGAACACAAAGAAAGCACGTCTTGGAATAGATAAATAATATTTTCGTTTTGGCTAATTTCCAACTTCCGCCTCTGAGTACAGCGAGGGATGCGTTAATAACACCAGCCAATCAGCAGCAAGGAGAAATAAATAGCATTCTCGGATTGGCTACTTTCAAACCTCCCGCCTCTGAGTCCAGGTTATTTCAGCATCCCAAGACGCCTTTCTTTGTGTTCCCTCGTCAGAACCAAAACATTTATAGTTAATTTTTATATAGAAACGTAGCTGAATTTACGTTAATATTTATGTTAAAATGCATGACAAATTATATATTGCCACCAGGGGCGGCGGAAGCATTTTTACTGTGAGGGGGGCACATCAGTATACACGTGGGTGGGCGGGTGGGGGAGTGGTGGATGGGTTGCTACGCGTGTGAAAAGTTTTGGTCCCTCTGTACTTTTGAGGGGTGGGGGGTGAGGGGGGTGAGGGGGGCCGGGCGCGCGTGCCAAGTCCTCGTGCAGAGTTCATGTTTGGGTGCGATGCTTAGCAACCCAGCACGAGGACCAGGGGGTATGGCGGACAAGGCCCGGACGTCACAAAAGCAAAAAGGACATCTGCAGTTTCCACGGTAGTGTGGGAGTTTCAGCAAAAAACGATTAGCTCGGTTCTCAGAAAAAAATCTTTGTTGGACGGAAACAGCGACTGCTGGTCCGCGTTAAAGTGGGGGGTTACTGTATAGCACTCATGTTGCAACCCTTATCTCTGCTGTATATAAATAAGCACATACTGTTCTTTAGTTGTATTTAAATCTATTCTAAACCTATGACTTCTGTGATTTTTTATTGAGTTTTTATATTTTAAATTTTTATATTTCTAAATCCTGCTGTGTGCATCTGCGGGCTAGACAGTCAGACAGACACAGAGTTAGAGAAACAGACAGACAGACACGCACACACACACAGACAGGTCAGGAATACAGACTTCCACCTTCCCTGTCCCTTTTTTCCCTTTGTCCCACGTCTGTACTACCATCATTATGTTCTCCACAGCCCAGCACACCTTTCTGAAATGGAAAACAAAAAAAAAAGCTTGAAAGGGTGGTAAATAAGAGGCAGCCTTCAAAATAAACATTTTAGGACAAAAACAAACAGTGTATCAATCAGATAATTTAACATCCGATCACTCACCAACAAGAGACCTTTAATATATGGTCTACTGACAAATCGTGAGTTTGATTTTCTGTGTTTGACTGAGACATGGCAGCAGTCCAATGAGTTTTCACAACTAAATCAGTGTGTTCCTCCTGGGTTTGTTTACATCTACCAGCCCCATGACTTTATGGCAAGAAGTGGAAAGTATTTCCTATAGCAATGCTTTCTCATTTATCATTCAAGTCCAATGTTCTGCAAATCAATGGGCCAACACTGTAACTATATTAGCCACCGTATATTGATCACCAAAGTCTTATAAGGATTTTAAAAATGAATTTCCTGCTTTTATTACTTCACTATGCTCCACGTCTTCTAAAGTAATTGCGCTGGGTGATTACAACATACATATGGACATCTCCCATAATATCTTTTACAAGGGATTTTATATCCAGCCTTGACAGTATTGGTTTAAAGCAATTCATTGACTTTCCCCACTCACTCCAAAGGCCATATTCTTGATCTTGTTTGTTGTTCTGGTCTTATTCTCTATGATTTCACAGCAACAGACCTGTCCAAATCTGACCATAAGCTGGTTTCTTTCACTGTTAGCTCAACTGCATATAAATCCCATACGTATTGCTTACATATCTCTTTTTGCAATATGAAAAATATTGATCTACCTGCTTTCTCTAATGGAATTGATTATCTTCTCACTCAAGTAAATTTAGCTACTATGGAGGAGCTGATTTCCTAATATAATAACGGACTTTATAGCCTTTGAAATGCCTTTGCTCCTTTAAAAACCTGGACAGTTTCTTTTACCCAGTCTGCTCTGTGGTATACACCTGAGCTTCGACAACTTAAAACTAAAGGTCGTCACTTAGACCGTCTTTACACAAAAACGTATCCTGCCATTCATAAAAAGATGTATGATGGACACATTTTATACAAGGATGCTCTCTCCATAGCTAAAGCTACCTTTCTTGTTTATTTAATCAGGTCTGCGGAGGGAAACTCAAAAGTTCTATTTTCCACTGTAAACAGTATTCTTCAGCTGCCTTCTACTTTTCCATCTCATCTGCTTTCTATGGTTCTTTGTAATATCTACGATTTTTTTATTTCTAAAGCTAAAAACTTCCATCAGAATCTGTCCTTGACAAATTCATCACAAAGTTATTTTATTTCCCCACCTTACTTGTTATCTGTCACGGTGGTGTCTGGTGGTGGTTTTTGGTTCCGTTTTCTGTTTTTTCCTGTGTCCTGTTGTCTGTTCCCTGGGGTGGCCAGTAGGGGTCACCCCTAGCCTGTATTATGAATGCCTGTGCCCCGTGTCACCTGTGTCCTGTTTTAGTTTAATTATTAGTTCCAGGTGTTTTGTGTCCTGTGTCTGTATAAAGTCGGGCTTGTCTGTCTGTTCGGGGTGCGGGCATTAACGTAGGCAGTCACACTGTGTAACACAGTTTCTGTATGCTTTGTTTTGGTTTAATAAAAGCCACGGTAAAGAAACCCTCTGACTTGGTATGGCTCTCTGGAACTCGTGGAGCTACGGCGCTCTCCCGGGCTGGTCTGGGTGCTGGTCGGAGGACGGGGACAAAAACATGCCGTTTGCGGGGCCGGCGCCGTAACAGTAAGGGGTAAAATAAGACAAAGCCTTATTTTACAAGTGGTGAATTTCCTGTAAAAACTCATTTAAAAGTTAAAGTGAAAAGGTTTAAATGCGGGAAATCACAATGATGATTTCCACAGATCCAAAGTGACAAGTAAAATGTTAAGGGCTGTAAGAAAAACAGTTAAGAAAAACAATAGAATATATGTCAGACTTTAAAAACTTTCAAAACAGTTTTAACTATGCTTGTGTTCACCCACATATGGAAGTGATCTACATACATTTACAATGTTTAAATACACTGTATTATAACCCATATGTAGTTTATAGGCAGGTCATACTTTTACCAAATATATTTTTTACCAAAGATAATGGTTTAAGCAATTTTTAAATCATTTTTTAAATTTCCTTAAAAAGTTTAATTAAACACCATTGAATTTCATTGGTGCAGAGTTAACACCACCCATTGCCCAGAGTGCTTTGCGCAGATCTATGAGTGCTCATTGCTGTGATCTCACACTTAAAACCTCACTACACATTCGGTAAGTTATATTGTGTATATATCTATATAAATGATATAAATTTTAGTGAGTTTTCTTACAAGTACGTTTTCTTGTTTAACAGGGTAAAATAATTATTTCATAGGTGATGCCTATACGGCTGTCTCCGCTACTGAAGGGTACAAAATTTTGGTGAGTGTTCACGCGATCTAGGATTTCAGGCTCTCGGCAGAAGCGGGGTGGATGTGGTATGTATATAATGCTTTTAAACATCATGTTACACCTTGTCAATTTTACTAATAAACAATTATTTGTTATACCATAGCTGCTGATAAAATAAACACACTGAACGTGGGTGGTCAGGACACGATTGTTGGTATGTATGGTCTGTATAGTTCATTAATTTTTCTATCGTTTTTTACACATGTGTCTAATATATGTAATTGTTGTTTTAGCGCAACTGGAAAAAATTGCAAACGATGTCCCTCCACTGTACAATGAGCAGCCGCAATGTGTACCAACAAATGTAGCAAATGTGTGCAAGCGATAAATGACAAAATTGTAAAATTGGCCAATGACCAGACCAATTTCACTACCACGTTCGCTCATGTTGTCTGGTCTAGTTTGACTCAGGGTATAGCAAATATCGCAATAGGCTTAAAAAGTAAGTAAACGAACCGTAGTTGACATTCCCACAGGTTTCTTTGTACCAGAAATTTACATTTTTTTCACAAGCTGTATCAAACAAGTACATTTCTCAACCCTGTTGATTAAAATTGTGTTGTAAATTTGCGTATCATCATAGCAATGTCACAACCAGGCAAATGCCTGCGGCTTAATAGCAGCACGTCTAATGATATTACATTCAACGAAAACACAGTAACAGCCATCAACAATAATATACGTATAATTCTCGAAAATGCACATGCAGATAATAATATTTGGATACCACGTCTGATGATGACAGCCTTTCAGATGGTCATACCGATGACCCAGATAATTCTATATATTTAATTACCCCACCATCACATTCAGATACTGGTACCCCACTATCACATTCAGATGCCTGTACGCAAGCCTCTGATGCTGACATAATGCAAACTGGTGGTGTTATAGACAGCCCCCATCAGACATTGGGTTTGACTGGTTGGATATAGAACGTCTGGCTAGATATGGAGACGTGGTTGGTGAATATCGCATAGTGGCTAGACCAAGATTCAACAGCCTCATGTTGCACAGGTCACTTAATTTCAGAAACATGTCAGGCAGTGATATGGATGCATACATGAATAGTGTGCATAACATTCTGAGCGACATAGTCGATTTCTCTAGTCGGTCATAATGGTGTTTTTTGCATTACTTTAAGAGGTGCCACACTCTCTGCTGACGTCAATGCTATTCTGTCGGCAACGGACAATTATTCTCTAGATCACTATATTAATGCAATTGAAAGCAGTTAGTGGGGTATGACCGATGGTACTCTAGAGCTTACAATCTCTATAACAAGGGGTCGAGGGTGGGAGTAGAAAATTGGTTGACTTGGCGCATAATCAGGTTATCAGTAAGAATAAAATGTATTTATTCTGCCCCATTAATGCGTCCAACAAGCTATGCTTCGCTATGTGTCTAGTGCATTACCTCAACACACAGCAATATAAATATAAATGTATTCCTTGGTGAATTCACAACAGCCCATGCCCTGTTAGAACTGTATGATGTCATAGAAAAATTAGACAGACAGACTGCTTTACAGTGACACCGACAGTTTAATCTTTGTTTCAAAAGATGGCGACTGGGACCCACCCCTTGGTCCATAACTATGTGACCTCACTGACGAGATAGGTAATGGTGACTACATCACAGAATTTTGCTCGGGTGGGCCAAAGACATACACAGTTATCATACTGCTTCGGGCAAAACGTGTGAAGGCTAATGGTATCACTCTGAATGTCGAAAACTCGAAAGTGGTCAGGTTAGACACTCTGATTGAACTTGTTGATCATCATGTGGTACATAGAAACAGCGAGCAACACATCCTTGCGCGTACCGATAACATACCGTACCGATAAAAAACGCCTCACACTGAAAAACAAAGCAGTCGTTAAGGGCTTCAGGGTTGTGTACAAGAAGTGTGTGCTACACCCCGATTTTTCGACACTGCCGTACAGATATTGAACTTTGTTTTAATACACGGTATTAATATGGGCTTGAGAGATGTTATAGGTTTCGATTTTTACAAATCCGAGAGAGAGAGCAACCAGGTCACTGTTTTAGCCCGACAGATGTATCCTGGGAAAACATTATTTTCTGGAATGTTTTAAAAATGCTACAGAAAAACCTTACGGCTACCTTCTAATCGATTATAAAGCCAAAACCCCCGACTCGTTTAGACTTAGAATGGATTTGCTTTCAAAGTACCCGGTTGTGTATATTCAGAAAAGGGTACTTTTCCCTGTCCCTTCTGAAACATATACAGACAGCTCATTCTACAATTTGCATCGGATGAGTTAATCCTGTCACTGTGTGAAATAGCCTTCAACGTGCTTCACGGTATTATACCGCTGTCATCCCATCAGTTTAAAAAATTGGAAGAAAAGAAAACTGCTATAAAACTTATCGCTGATAAAAAAGACTGGCATACCCAAGAGGAGACGGTTGATTAATCAAAAGAGTGGTTTCCTTCTGCCTCTCTTAAGTGTTGCAGTGCCATTTATAACAAGTCTAATTGCATCAAGACAAAGCTAGAACAGATGGAGTATGCAGAGAAAATGTTTTTAGTCCCCCAACGCCAGCTGAATAGATTAAAGAACGAAGACACACCCGTACCTCTAAGACAAACTATTGAAAACGAGTTGGATGAGTCTATAAAAAATATTCTGAGTAGAACCAATTTAAACCAGCATGAAAAGTCAGACTGTATATGTCGTTATTACAGAAGTATTTGTCGTTGTTGAAGCAGGGTGAGCATGAGACCAATACATTAATGCTGAGCATACCACAGACGGCCTTAAATGCTACCAGTGTAGAGACACAAGGTGTCGACAACAGTGCTAAAATGGTTAAAGAGGTTTTAAATAATATACCTTCCAAGTCTAAAAAGAATGCCCAATACATATTAGAAAAGATGATTGAATCATTGGACGTGGCCTCTTGGAGTGACACGGGTGAATTTATTTTTAAGGGAGTGACCATACTGGACACACACATATTTGATCTGGTAAAAAGTGTCACGGCCCCACAGGCTGTGGAACACCACGGTAGACCCCAGGGGTGGCATGAATTTCTGAGTGCTGTAGCTAAGCTAAACATACCTGTTATGTTCTGCCTCTCTATCTCTTACGCTCCTACTAACATCAGTGTGTTAGGTCTCCCAAAACACAATTGCATGCTTATGATTGTGTTTCCACACTGATTTATTAATTGAAGAACAACTCAATACAGTGCAGCATCGGCTGTCGTCCCCTACCAGTAGAGAGTAATAAACAACATTGTCAATACATCACAACTCCTCCCCTCTTATTCAGTTACTTGCTATTTCAAATACAGTGAACAAACTGAAATTACGAGGTTGTAATACACATATTCCAGGTATGCTGAAATCAACAATCTGTAAAAACCAGAACAGTCTTTTTTTTTTTTTTCCAAACAATATCCTAACAAAGGCTGGGGGTAGACTGCCCCGTCACCTTGAGTGTGTCAAGGGATTATTGTGCCCTTTCTTGAGACAGCACTCTCTAACTGAACCATACAACAAATCATTCACCAACAGTTTACAGATTCAGTCTGTCAGGTGGTTTACGGATCCATCTTGGATATCCGTTCAGTGTCTGTTGTGGTGTTGCTGGAGTGTCCGTGTGTGTGATGTCTGCCTGACCTGGAGGTGCTACACTGACAGAACTGGGAGTCTCTTGCAATTCCCCTGTGTCAGCCATAACTGGTGAATTGACAGTGGTGGGTGTTAGTTGCGTGTCAGCTGCAGGTCATGCAATGCTGGGGTGGCAGGCCACCATCTGGTCTGCATGCCACTTCCACTGTCGTCTTGATCCAACCTCAACCTGGTATGACACTGGTCCTGATTGCGATGCAACCGTTCCAGCCATCCACGTTTCCTCCCCCTTCCGGTAGTCCCGGACTAGAACCGGATCACCCACGCCGAAACTCCTGACTTTTGCGTGTGTGTCTCTGTAGTGTCGTTGGGTCTCTTGTGCCTGATCGACCACTGCTGCCACACACGGTCTCAGTAGATCAAGACGAGAGCGAATCTTTCGATGGAGGAATAGCATGGCCGGCATTTCTTTAGTAGTGGCATGGGGAGTGTTCCTGTATTGTAGTAAAAAGGCATCAAGTCACCGCTGGACTGAGGCTGTTCCACGTGATGACTTTAGGGAGTGTTTAAATGTCTGTACAAAGCGCTCTGCCAGGCCGTTCGTTGCGAGGTGAAAAGGGGCTGAGCGTTTGTGCTTAATACCGTTGGATGTTAAAAAGTTGGCAAACTCCCCAGACGTGAACTGAGGCCCATTGTCACTAACGAGGACCTCTGCTATTCCGTAATGACTGAAAAGACCCCTGAGAACTTCAATAGTTTTCACTGATGAATAGTTTTCGCTGTTGAGTCCATCAAGATGACTTCTGGCCACTTGGAGTGAGCGTCAATAATTACGAAAAACATGCGCCCCTCAAAAGGACCTGCAAAATCCATGTGAATTCGCTGCCACGGAGCTGCGGGCCAAGGCCATGGGTGTAGAGGTGTCAGACTAGGATTTTTCTGACAGCGCTGACAAGAGACGCAAGTCTTGCATTTCTCCTCAACCTGCGCATCAAGACCTGGCCACCATACATAGCTTCTTGCCACAGCTTTCATCC
>JBBPCX010071438.1:0-10032 GCA_037974365.1 Hydrocynus forskahlii
GGAGCGGCTCTCACTCGATGGGAGTCGGCTCTTCTGATTCACCCGATGCTTTTGCGCATGACACTATTCTGTGGCTCGCGGTTCACTCGTTTTTACGTTGTACAGTCCCCTGTGCACATAGAGATTATTTTGAAAGGCAGGGCTCCACAATTGACTCACGTTGCCTTTGCGATCTACCGGTAGATCGCGATCGACGTATTGGGCACCCCTGATCTTGTACAATTAATAGTGACACTAAACATTCATAGTGGATACTGGATAATTAATAGTAGATACTAAATATTCATAGTATTTCCTGAATAATTCACAGCAGATACTAAATACTTCATAGTAAATACTGAATATCAGGGTTTTTTCACTTATTGCAGTTCTACTGGACACTTTATTGGAAACTCCTCTGTGTTCAGTCCTCTGGACCTTCATCAGGGGTGTGTTTAGTTTTAGGTGGTGGACCTCTCTCAGCCTAGCAGTGACACTGTAAAACCTGTGACTGATACACTCATACCAACAGCACACACACACACACATAGTCCTGTGGTGGACACAAGGTGTTTCTGATAAAATGGTCAATGAAGGCCAGCAGGTACACACACACACACACACACACACACACACACACACACACACACACACACACACACACACACCAGACACACACTCACACAAACTGCTCTGTGGCTGACTGGGCCTAATATACACACATCTGTGCAAAAGTCTTGAGCCACCCCTCATTTCTTCATAGCCACACAGTGACCTACGTATGAATCATTCGAGCAGAACAAAGACAATCTAACTGAAGTCCTGAACCAGTGAAGAAATTGTACTGTATGTTTGTTTTCTTCTGCATTGTGACAAACGATGAAACAAAATTATGGAAGAGATGAAAGAAAGAGAACTGAAGCGGCCAGTTCATGAGTTTGAAACCAGCAGAACCCTTGTTAAAGGAGACTTGGAAAGAGGCCTTTTTTATTGCCTTTGCAACTAAACAAAATGGAGACACAAACTAACAGCTGGGAAGTGATGAAGTTCCAGCTTGACTGTCTGTTTGGGCTGAAGATAAATTTCAGTTGGAGTTTTCTACGACTCTAACAAATTTATCTTTAACTCTGAGAGAAATGTGAAGGTGATCCAGGACGTCATTAACAAATAATCTGGGTTCGGTTTTCATCACACGGATAAACAACGCAGAGAAAACATTAAATACTCAAACAAGACTGTAAATAATAAAAGACCACAATAACAAAAGCGGCTCTGACAGAAAAACTTTCTGCCAGTTCGACTCCATGGACGCGGTTTTGGGACGACCGGCCATAACTCTGGAGAGAATTGAGTCAGAAACTCTGTTACCGGACTGAGATACACTGGAACACCAAAACCTGATACAACTTCAGTACCATCACAGTACAGTTTAGGAACAGAACGGTTCTGTAGAGCAGGAGATAAGCGGCTTATGAGGATCGGACACCATGTAGAGACTGATAACCCCTAACTGCACTGTAAGACTGAGAGTGGACTTAAAGTGGGAGTAAGAAAACGGTCATGAAGGTCCAGAGGGAACCACATTCAGCAGGTCTCCGTAGGCTGCGGCTCCTCAGGGCCAATTAGAGGAGAATGTAACTCACCGGGGCTCCTTATAGCTCCCAAATGAGCTCCAGTGTAGTCTAGGACTTTCCTGTCTGGTGGAGGAGAGCACTTAACAAGCCACTGGGGTGGACCAGGCTCTGGTCATTACACTGGAAATAAACACGGCTGTGAATGTGCACGACTCAAATGTGCAGCTCCCGATGAATGAAAACAACCATTCAGTCAAGCTGACTTACTTGTTGTGGTGATTTCATATATTTTGTGTATAATTTTTACTGCTGAAACGGTATACGAATTTGAAAATGAATCCAAATCACCTTTTTAACCCACTCAGACAGCAGTTTTATATTTCAATATGTTTCAATATATTTTTTTTTATTACTTAGTTCTAGCCCTCACTTTTTTTTTTTAATTTACTGTTACTATATTGCACAGTCTCATAGACATTTCAGAGGCCGTGATTTTCACAAAGTGTTGTACTTTTATAACGGTGTATGTGAAAATAAAGAATTTTGAATCTTGATTATGTTCTGGATGTCCTAAAAATTATTATTATTATCTTTTACTTTTGGGACTATTTGAGTTGCTGTACTGTGTTTAATGCATGAGGGAATGATGTATGTTTGAAAGTAAGAGCATTTCCTGCAGTTTTTGGAGCGTGGCGCCCTGCCCGCAGGGCCACAGAGAATCACATCAAAGCGAATCAGATTGTGAGAGGCATCTGGACCGGAAGCCTCTGTGCAGATACAGACGGCTCTAAAGCAGAAGGAAATTAAATCGCCTGGCAAAAATCAGGGCATTTATCAGAAACTGAGCGGTGACCTCATATCTTCTACAGCACCAGCAGACCAGGGTTTGGAAAAATAACAATAAAAAAGGCTCAGAGTTATGATAAAGTTAAAACTGAACTCTCCCACCTCCCCCCGTGTTATCCCTGCCCCACTGAAAGGCCCATTTCTTTATATAAAGTGTGTTTTATAAATGTGTAGTTACACAAAAACAATGCATACAATAATTACTGGTGACTGATGGCTACACCTGGATTCCAGGAGTGCAGCTCATGTACTTAAACACGTATTACATCAGTGACGTAAATGAACAAGTGTAATTAAACAGATACACCCCTCTAATCCGGCTGGAACAGTGAATAACCAGCAGATATGCTGCTGTCAGGCGTGTGTTGTGCAGGAGGATGAGTGGGTGGGGTTTGGAGATGGTTAGTGATGTGTGTGTGTGTGTGTGTGTGTGTGTGTGTGTATGTTTACCCAGTGCACGGTGGATGGAGTCGCTGGTGCTGGGGCGGCTGCCGGTGCGAGTCGGGGGGCGGGAGGGTAGGGGCGACTGAAATAGACTGGAGGGGTCTGTTCCATCACGAGCAGCTTGGGAATCCCTGTGTGGAACACACACGCACACATACACGCACATACACGCACACGCGCAGACACACGCAGACACACGCAGAAAGATAGATAGATAAACATAGACAGACAGACAAATAGATCAGTGAAGAAGTCAGTGTCTGTGTGTGTTTAAAGTGAAGAGTGGATCCTGAGAGAGTGAGAGAGAGACAGAGAGAGAGTGAGAGAGAGAGACAGAGAGAGAGAGAGAGAGAGTGAGTGAGAGAGAGTGAGAGAGAGACAGAGAGAGAGAGAGAGAGAGAGTGAGAGAGAGAGTGAGAGAGGAGAGAGGAGAGAGAATGAGAGAGAGAGAAAGAGGGAGAGAGAGTGAGAGAGAGAGTGAGAGACAGAGAGAGAGTGAGAGAGTGAGTGAGAGAGAGAGAGAGTGAGTGAGAGAGAGAGTGAGAGAGAGACAGAGAGAGAGAGAGAGACAGAGAGAGAGAGAGAAAGAGAGTGAGAGAGTGAGAGATCCTGTTTGCTCTCTCGTGTGTGTTTGATTAGTGGGCCGGTCTATTGACTTGGTTCTACTGCAGATGAGCGGTGTGTGAGCGCGTGCAAGGACTGTGGGGGTCCGGTGGGCGGGGTCAGGTGAAGAAAGAGTGCTGTGTTTTGGAGACTTATCTCTTCATCGAGAGTCAACACAACTGATCTTGATCCTGCAGAGCACATAGAAACTGACCGCAGGCCTCGACATAGACACCACTCACAGACAGAGTAACAAATAATTGCCCAGTTATTTCAGATTAAAAGGCAATTTCATATCTGTTCAGGTTATTCTGGCTCTTACCAGGTCTGTTTCAAGGATCAGTATATGCGGTGATTTTCAGCAATATATTTTATGATATCTGATAATTACTGAGCATCATAAAAATGATATACTGTCCATGATTATTTTCTAAATTTAACACATTGGAGAAAAATAGAAGGCAGAAGAGTACTATTATATTTGTATTCTTATACTGATTTCTATTTCTATTTCTATTATTAGGTTCCATGAGAATCTGATCCCCATAGAGGACATGCTTAATTTCAGAAAATTTATTAATTTGGGCATTTGTTAACTGTTATTTTCATTTTTCATGAAATATTCATAATGAAGGGATAATTCAGTGCAAAACTGGACTTCACAGCATTTGCACAGTGTGCTCATATGTTTTTATGACAACATATCAAACTATCATGGTACTGCTATGCAAAAAGGTAATGATGGGCATCATGGAGGATAATCAGTCTATTAATTATAATATTTGATGAATCGTTGTTTATGATGTTTAATCAGCACCATCAACACCCTGTCCAGCACCTCCACACACATCATTAGTAAAGAACTGAACACAGTCCTCATTCTCCTTCATTCAAATTTTATTCTATATGTTGCGAGAATACTTAATTGCTTCCAGTTGGAAATATAGTGAGTGAACCGAACCATTAGTTCTGAATCACCTATTGAACTGTATTGTGAGTGGACTGAATCAGGACTCCTCCATGCGGCTCCTTTATTGTCGTTTTTAACTTTTAAATACAAATTGTGGATTAATGTGTGTGTGGGACTCTTACATAGCATTTCTGTGCGAGCTGGGTGTGACAGGTCTCTGCAGCGGCTCGTCTGAGCTCTGAGCCGAGGGAGTGGTCCACCTCCGCTTCCCCTTCGCCATGTTCGTCATGATCTGGGAACCAGACAAGATACACACACACACACACACACACACACACACAAACACACACAAGCGTCCCAGTCAAACCAAAGCAGACAGCTGAGTCTCCCAGTCAAACCAGAACTGGTCCTCCAACATCAGTACCTGACCTCACTAATGCTCTCATACAATCAAATCCACACAGCAATCTTCCAACATCAGTACCTGACCTCACTTACGCGCTCATACAATCAAACCCTCAAAGCAATGTTCCAACATCAGTACCTTACCTCACTAACCATCTCATGCAATCAAATCCTCACAGCAATGTTCCAACAACAGTACCTGACCTCACTCATGCTCTCATACAATCAAATCCACACAGCAATGTGCCAGCATCAGTACCTTACCTCAGAGACTGTTACTACAACTAAAGGGGGACAAACTCCCCCATTAATTAAAAGTTGTTTCAGGTAATAAAAAGTTCAGGTAAAGCAGTTCCTGCTGGGGGGTTTGGGGGTGGGGTGGGTGAGAACTTACTCCCAGATACTCTGTCGTCAGCAAGTTCTCTCCAGAAAGTTCTTTAGGCTGAGCCTGGAGAACTTCCTCTTTATCCAAATCTGCCTCCATTACATCCTCCTGTGAACATGAACAAATGTAAGCAAAGCTGCTGATGGGGGTTCATCAACATACAAATAAAACACACTGCTGAGCGTTAACCAATTGAAATGCTCAATTCTGGAGAAACTCATTGAGACAGAACTGTGGTGAAATGGAACCAGACCTCTGGTTGCACCGCCTGAAGCCTGCGACGTTGGTCTACCAGAGTTCTGAGAATATTTTGGTCCTAAAACTAAACCCATTCATGTTGGAGGGACACATGCAGGGCATCGTGAGGTAAAACAGTCCCCAAAGAAAAGTGATTTAGTTCAGATTCACTATTTTACATCATCAACATCCATATTTACACTCAGAGACACGTGGCGCTTCACTGGGGGGATAGAGAATAAAACGGCTGGATCTGTGTTGGAGACGTCTGTTTCCATTTACCTCCACTGGAGATAAATCAGAGTCTCTACAGTGAAGCGTTTCACACCAAACACACTCTGGATCACTTTGGTGGAATCGGTGGAATTCTGCAGAACTGTCCAAGCTTACCTCATCCTCATCCTCCTCATCCTCTTCATCATCTGACTCTGGGTCATCTTGGGGTGCCTCCTCTGTGTGTGTGTGTATGAGGTGAAATTCAGATAATACATCAGTTCAGTATGATGACGTAAATTCATTCACAGTAACTTGCACAGTAACACAGTAACACAGGACATGCAGGAGTGTTAAAGTGGCCTGAATAAACACCACAGCCACACCAGTTCAGCTTATTCACGTCTGGCTCTGCTCGTGACCTCAGCCAATCAGCAGCTGCAGAAAGGTTCAACTATTTTCTCTCTGTGTCTTTTAACTTCAAGCTCGAGTTCAAGATCAAAGACGCAGGCCCGATCTGACCCTCCCACCCTGAGTGTACAGGGTGAAGCTGCCGCCATGTGAATGAAGCTAAAAGGCAGCACTCCTTTCCTCAGGAATGATGATTCAAACAGTGATGGTTGTGTTATGTACAGATTTTATAAATGCATTTTTACAACATTAAGTACTTTTTCAGGCTTCATGAATCAAATATGTGCGATTGAATGAATATGATAATGGCATAATGGGATGGACCACTTGTAATTATGACTGAGGGCTTTGACAAAAATATCTAATCACAATCATTACTGTGATTTAAATTGATTATTCTAGAGCTTCCTAAGACTTAAAAGGTGTTTAGTGTATGTTATATTGGTATAAATGGCGAGCAATATATTGCATGAAATGTAGTTCATTTCAAAAATAGAGGACAGCTTTAGTTTCCATGATACTGGCCCTTTAAGACAACATTGTTGGCAATGTTTTGTGTAATTAAAACTATTACTCAAATTTTGATAGAAATGCAATGAATCTTTCAACCCAACTTGTTACCTCGCAGTTTTAATCTGAAAGTGAGATGTCATTGGTTGTTACCTACTAGGCCTACTGAGATTTATTTTCGTAAACAAAGTGTTTATGTAATTTCTTGATATCGCTAACACACTGTACATACCTGAGTTGAGCTGTTTGATAATGAACTCGATTTGCCTGATGAGCTCAGGATTCTCCTCTTTAGTGTAGCAGTGCAAGATCTCCTCCAAGCTCTACAACACATCAGCATCAGCTCTTTCCTCATTACAGCAATCATGAGTTACACCTGCTTTACCTTCATTACGATGGTTTTACATCACTGTATTTTTTACGCAAAATGTTACTGAACTACAGTATTGTGCAAAAGTCTTGAAGCCACCCCTCAATTCTTCACATGTTGTTTCCAAAGTTCCAGAGGAACAGTTCTCCAGGCTTCCTGAAGGACTTTCAAAGACTCTCCTTTTAAAGGAACTTTCAAAGGAACTCCTTTATCTACGCTCCTTGTATCTTTAGGCACTTTGCAGCCTGACAGTAAAACAATTGTTCACATTTCTTTCATTTAATCTTGTCAGTATCACAAAGATCAGACAGTCTGAGAGACATAAACAAGTACTGTTGATTCAAAGCCAAATATAAAGAAATGAGGGGTGGCTCAAGACTTTTGTTGATAGTACTATATGCTGTCTTGTCCAGTTGTTTGTTGTTCTTGTGTATTTCTTGTCGTGTCTGTACTTGTGTATTCTTGTGGTGTTTCTGTTCTCGTGTTGCACCATGATCCTGGAGCAACGCTATTTTATTTCACAGTGTACCGTGTGTATATATGGTTGAAATGACAATAAAACCTACTTGACCTGACTTGACGTAGCTAGTTATGTGTATATTGTCACTACAGGAGTAAAACGTTTCTCATTTTGGAGGATCAATGGTTACAAGCAGAGCATTTTCAGATTATGCAGTCAGAATACAATATTGTGGTATAGTTTATCACAGTAATGAGAAATATTGTCATATCGCCCTGTTAAGTAGCAGGCTTAGCCTCTTATCTGAATAATAAATATTCCAGATGTACTTTCAATGTTTTATTCAAGATTCAAGATAATTTATTTGTCACATACACAGTCATACACATACAATTGTGTATGTGACAAATAAAGGATCTTGAGTCTTGAATAAACATTGAAAATACTCCCTCAGTAATACCTGGCAAGAAGTTACATTTGGAGAGAGTACTTCTTATTAAAATAAGAGACTAAGCCTACCACTGACCAGGGCTGGACAATATGACAATATTTCTCATTATTTTGATAAACTATACCACAATATTGTATTCTGACTGCATAATCTGAAAATGTTCTTATTTACATTATTTTTATTACATAATAATTCTGGGGTGTTTCCCACTGTGCAAAACCTGGAAAAATGGAACTGTGGCCATCGGTCCAGTATACAGGGTTCACTTTTGCGTTTTTGGTACGTTTGTAACGCCAGCCAGACTTTTAATGCTCAGACACCTTCATGTTCACAGGGTTTTACAGGTCTGTGTTGGATCATAATCAAAAATGTGAGATTGTCCATGAACTAAATGTAAATACAGTTGATATGTCAGTTCTGTTTTTTGTTCTGCTGCACATTATTTGTGTCACAGCAGAAATGATGTTCAAAGGGAAGCTTGGATTAAGATGTGACAATATTTAACTGCATCTCTGTTACATTAATGTTAGTGTTTAACGTATTCAAAGTATTTAATCTAAAATGGGAATACTAGGCAAAACTGGCCACAGTGTTCTAAGGTGGAGTGTGTGTGTGTGTGTGTGTGTTTGCGCCTGTGTGTGTGTGTGTGTGTATGTGCGTGTGTGTACACTACCAGTCAAAAGTTTGGACACACCTTATCATTCAGTGTTTTTTCTTTGTTTTTATTATTTTCTACATTGTAGATTAATATTGAAATCAAACAAAATGATTAAAGAACACGTGGAATTATGTAGTAAACAATCACTAACTGTGTACCAACCCGACCATCACAACTGATGATCCCAAACACATTAAGAAGGCAAGAAATTCCTCTAATGAACTCTTGACAAAGAACACCTGTTAATTAAATACCATTCCAGGTTGATTGCTCATGAATCGGATTGAAAAAATACCAAGAGTGTGCAAAGCTGTCATCAGAGCAATAGGTGATGTTTTCAATATTAATCTATAATGTAGCCAATAATAAAAACAAAGGAAATCGTTGAATGAGTTTGGCGTGTCCAAACTTTTGACTGGTACTGTATGTGTGTGTGTGTGTGTGTGTGTATGTGTGTGTGTGTGTGTGAGAGTGTGTGCATACATGGGTGTATGTGTGTGTGTATGTATGTGTATGTATGCGTGTGTGTTAGTGTGTGTGTATGTTGATGTGTGTATGTGAGTGTGTGTATGTATGTGTGTGTACGTGAGTGTGCGTATGTATGTGTGTGTGTGGGTGTATGTATGTGTGTGTGTGTGTGTAGGTGTGTGCGTGTGTGTATGTATGAGTGTGTGTGTGTGTGTGTGTGTGTGTGTGTGTGTGCACACGTATGTATGTGTGTGTGTATGTATGAGTGTGTGTATGCGTGAGTGTATGTGTGAGTGTGTGAGTGTAAATCTTGGTTTAAAGGTGTATGACTCACCATCTCTTTGGCCTCTTCCCGCGCTGCTGGAACACTCAGAATGCTGTACAGAGCTCCATTCACATATGGCCGGATCTGTACACACACAGCGTACCGTTACAACTGACCACAAAAACATTGCAATATATACTGTCTGAACATATAATAGAAGTTATTTTTATAGTTCATAATGTAACAAACTGCAAAAAACCACACATGCACTCTGCATCATCTGTTACCCCCTTTAACCCCTTCATCAGTGCTCAGGACCCCCACAGGACCACCAGTGACCACCACTAAACCACTCGTGAATCCTCAGGACCACCAGTGACCACCACTAAACAACTAGTGAATCCTCAGGACCACCAGTGACCCCACAGGACCACCAGTGACCCCCACAGAACCACCAGTGACCCCCACAGAACCACCAGTGACTCCTCAGGACCACCAGTGACCCCACAAGACCACCAGTGACCCCCCCATGACCACCAGGGTCCCCAGAAAACCACCAGTGATCCCACAGGACCACCAGGGACCCCAGAAAACCACCAGTGATTCCACAGGACTACCACTGATCCCCGCAAGACCACCAGTGACCCCCACAGAACTACCAGTGACCCCCACAGAACCACCAGGGACCCCAGAAAACCACCAGTGAGCAGATACTATTTGGGTGGTACATTGTTCTTGGCTCAGCAGATACACTGAAAGCAGTTGAGTGTGTGTGTGTGTGTGTGTGTGTGTGTGTGTGTGTGTGAGAGTGTGTGTGTGTGTGTGTGTGTGTGTGTGTGTGTG
>JBBPCX010071439.1:0-10031 GCA_037974365.1 Hydrocynus forskahlii
TGTGTGTGTGTGTATTTGCATGATATTTATATGAAGCTTGAGTAGACAAAAAAGGGTAAATTGACACATTTGGCTTGTTTATGAATAGTTTTATGATTGAATTTGATTTGCTGTGAATAGCAGATAGTATTCTTAAAAATACAGGAGAATACAGTACAAGTTCAACAAAAAAATATTTAGTTAATTTCTGTTCATTGAACATGATGAAGAAACATTTTAATGCAGTTTTTATGTTAGATTTGTGCTTAAAAAGAATATTTGAAATGTTCTGCATGTGCATTTTTGTATCAAGTGTGTTCAATGGAATACTTTATTTCAGTATGTTTCAAAAGTGTGTTTGTTTATCAGTATACTGCAGTACTGATTTCCAGTGTGATTATTTCCATTGTGATAATGTATTAATACAGTGCATATACCTCTAAGCAGAAACAGTTCAATGCTCTGTTAATTAAACACACTACACTGAATACCATAATGCTTGGATTCATATGTGTACATCACTTCATCATACATAGAATACACCAATTCAACACCATTCTGCAGTATGATATGCTTTTTTTGGCATTGATGTGGTGATATAGTTAGTAGGTAATGTAGTAGTAAAGTAAATTGGCCCCTTATGGTCACATGTGAACATGCCACAGCACAGCACATAGAGTGAACAATGTGGAATATTTTTCAGCATTTACCAAGTGAAGCAGTGGGCAGCCACCAAAGGGGTATGCTCAATGGTACCTCAGTGGTGCCATTAGCAGTCCTGGGATTTGAATAAACGGCATTCAGATCACAGGGGCAATTATTTCATGACACTCATTTCATAATTGGATGTTCCCACAATATTTGTTTTTTTCCATGGAAAAGTTGGAATGTGGAATGTTCATTCTACATAATGCATTCTCCTCAGCATGTTTAGGTGAAAGACTAAAAGAAATAATCAAAAATTAATTAAAATTGTGTTGCGTTGAAATTTAGGAATGTTTTTTCCCTCTTCTGAGAAATTACTTTTTCAGAGATACACTTTTTTGTTCCAACAGTGACAGTATTGTTGTGCAGTGGCAAGGAAAAGTATGTGAACCTCATGTATGTGAAAAAGTATGTGAATTTAATGATTTTCTGCATTCATTTTTTCATAAAATGTGGTCTGATTTTCATCTAGGTCAAGGGTATTGGCAAATATAGTGTGCCTAAAATAATAACACCAAAAAATCTGATATTTCATGTCTTTATTGAAGACAATCTGGTTGACTGGTTGGCTGTGGAGTGTCAAGTGCTCTTTTGCAAACTTCAGGCGTGCAGCAATGTTCTTATTAGTAAGCAGTGGCTTCCTTTGTGGTGTCCTGCCATAGACATCCTGCTTGTTCAGTGTTTTACGTACTGTAGACTCAAGAACACAGATGTTAGCCAATTCCAATGATGCCTTCAAATCTTTGTCTGTCACTCGAAGTTGTTTCTTTACATCACTGATGAGTCTTCATTGCGCTCTTGGGGTCATTTTGACTGGGTGCCCACTTTTGGTAGAGTAGCCACAGTCCCAAAGTGTCTCCATTTGTAGATCGTTTGCCTACAAACGTCTTTGAAATCACTTTGTAACCAGCTTAATGCGAAGTACCCACTTTCCAGCTTTATGCGAAACAATTCTTGAGTGTAGATCCTGTGAATGCTCTTTGGCAAAGCATGGCTCACATAAGGAGATTCTTCTTGTGCGGAACTCCAAATATGAGTCGTTAACTCAAGGGTTCACATACTTTTTCCACTGGCACTATGAGTTTTTTATGGTTGTTCTCAAAAGACATGAAAGGTCAGGATTTCCTTGTGTTATTATTTTATGCACATTATATTTGTCAGTACCCTTGACTTATATGAAGATCAGACCACATTTTCTGACAAATTAATGCAGAGAACCATGATAACATAGTCAGGTCAGTTCAGTGCAATATTCTTGTCACTGTGCTGTAAATGTGTTTTTTTTAGCAGTATATATTTAAATGGTGGAGCATGTCGGCATAACACAAATACTTATGAAGGCTTTTAGCCAAAGTGTTGAACATCTTTAGGATGCAGACAGCATGTTGTTTACCTGGCCATCGAGCAGGCTCAATACAATCCCCATTCTTACCCCCTGCTCTCTCACCAGTGTATTTCTAATTGACTCACCAACAACAGTGACCGCCCTTGCTGCGCTGTCTGTCATCCCTTACTGTCATTCTGATTGGCTGAATCCATTCAAGGCGGCCCTCCATTGGTATACACTGGTCAACGAGCAAGTCAGTAATGTTTTATCTACCAGTATTAGTGGATCAATTAATCCCCATTGTGAATGCCTGCAGTGATTGCAAGGTGTGCCTGATTGTGTACAGCTTGCTCCTGTAGGGTCGTGATAAGAGCAAACGCACTGACCAACCAGGCAAAATCAAATCAACCCTGAGCCCTCTCTGGACATTAGGTGACCCCGGCAAGTGCCCAGAGAGAGGGAACAGAGTGGGTTGTCAGGGCTTGGGAAGGTCATTTGAGCACACTAATCTGAGTTAACCTTCCAATGTGTTTGGAGAGATGTGGTGGACACTGATGGCTTTGCTGGAGGTGTACAGGATGGATTTGGAGAAAATACATTTGCTATAAAAGGTTAAAGAAGGATTATAGACCTCAGGATTGTACATGGGTTGTACATCTTAAAAACAAAGGGTCCCAAAAGTGCTCTTTGTAGCAATGCCATCAAGAACCACTTCAGGTATGTAAGAGCTCCTAAAAGAAACTTAGATTGTAAATTACCCCACATTATTAGAGATTTTGACAATTGTAAGTGGGAGTGGAGGGAAGTTGAGGTGAAACATTACTGGTTAATATTACATTTCCACGCCTGCTGGTGCATGTGACATAATTAAACCCCTAAAGAAAATTTTGTTAACACTTTACTGAACAGCATCATTCATAATGGTACAAACCATCTACATAAGCCTTCCATTTCAAATGATATAAACCTACATAAATGTTCATAAAGGCTTATTTTACAGTTTTTCTCCGTTGGTTTGGCTCATTTCTTGAAACAGAAATTACATTCTCAAAGCTATAAGATCATTTGGCCAAACAGTCTTACAGTTCTGCACAACATTACAGCTACTAGCAAAAGTCCATATCTCTTCCAAAACTGTTCACACATGCTTCAAAACTAGATTCCTTTCCCATATAAAGAGTCAGTACCATAAAAATTCCCAAGGTCTTTCTCAATTGCTTTGGCTAATTTGCATTCATTTAGTGCTTTTGCCAAAATAACCTGGATGGTTTAGCACAACACCATGGATCACCTGCAAAAGCTCATATCTCTCCCAAAACAGTTTACCCATGTGTCAAAACTAAAGTCCTTTCTCATATAAACAGTCAGTGCCCCCAAAATGCATCGTCCCTTTGGCATTGTGTAAGCACTGCAAGCCGAAATGCCCAGATGTTTTGTCACTATGGCAGAGGTCTAGCTAACAGAATACAATTATGTATAAAACTGAAAAAAAAGGATTTTACAGTAAGAGCAGCACCCAAAGTTTGACATCACACACACTGCACTCATACCGCCAAAGAACCATTTTTATTCACACACATAAAGTAACTTCCATAAATTAGAGTACATAAAGAGAAAATGTATACATTATTCTGTACATGTACGAAGTATAAACACAAACAAAAAAATGCAGCAAGGGAAGAAACGGCGCGAATGTCTCAACCATCCCCTACACTGATCCTTGGTGATGTCCTCGCACGCAGCATCCATTGCATGGAGCAGGGACCTTTGGTCTTGAACCTGATATTCATACACCCTCCAAGCGGAAAAAACTCCTCAATTGGACTGAGGAAAGGAGAGTATGATGGTAGTAGCCCCATGAGCATCCTTGGATGGGTAGTGAACTAGGCCCTGATGAGCGGGCCACGGTGGAAATTCACATTGTCCCACACGATCACATAGTGTGGTAGGTGAGGCTCTTCGAGACCTCTCTCATTTTCTGGGACCAGATCAGTATAAAGACGGTCCAAGAAAACGAGGAGCTTTTGAGTGTTGTATGGGCCTAAACTGGGGATGTGTATGGCCACACCATTTTCAGATATGGCAGCACACATTGTTAAATTGCCCCTCGCTGGCCTGGGACATCCACCGTGGCCCACTGGCCAATGATGTTACGGCCACGTCTGCGGCTCTTGGCCAGGTTGAAACCAGCCTCACGAGGATGTGAGGTGTTTCATTCCCTTCTAATGCCATTATTCTCTACAATAGAGTAAAAAAGTCATATAGAGGAGTCATACACAACAGTAATAGAAAATTACATAGGATTGTACTATGTTCTCCTCCACAACATAGCCTTCTACTGGCCACTACTCCAGTGGTTCCAGAGGTACTGCAGGGAGTATTTGACACAAAGAGGAGGGAGAAATACTGAATCTGTTGCAGTTTTTAGGCAAAATGCTGTAGTCAGATTAAGCTAGATTCTGAAGGTAAAGAGGATACTGAAAACCAAAAAAAATTGGGAACCACTGCTTACAATATTACAATATTACAACGGCACATACTGGTACCGCAGCTCTTTCACTCTGTCAGAGTTCCTCTCAAATGGTTCCCTGTAAATCTGCTTCATGGTCATCTGATGCTTCTTCAATACCTGGTCTATTGTGGAGATGCTGATAGAGTTGACATTTTGGAATATGGCATTGTCTTGAAGGATTGCATCACGGATCTGTCTCAGTGTGATAGCATTATTTGCAATCACCATGTTACAGATCTCTTGTTCTTGTCGTTTATTGAGAAGTTGTCCTCTGCCACCCATGTCCAGTCCTAGACATAGAAGTCAAAGGACAACACTGTATGACAATTTGTAATGTACGCCTTATGTATTTGTTACAGAATGAGTTACCAATGTAATTGTAATGCTGTGTTACGTACAATTGTAATGCATCATTGCCCAGTGACTGGAATACTACTCTAAACTGTATCAATAATTCCATTTTATTTTCTTTGTCATTTTTAAAGTAACACACACACACACACACACACACACACACACACACACACACGGAATGAATATTTTATACATGTCTTGCTTTACAGTATGCACAGTACTGTATACTGTAATGTCTCCTATGCAATAATTCCATCACTGACTGAGTACATACCTGTTTTCCCTGTGAAAGGTTTGGATGATGGAGGAGACCGTAGAGTGAGGCACATTTGGCTGCACTCAGCAACCTGCCTCTGCCATTGTGAGGCGATGGTTGACAGCATGGTGTCTTCATGCTCCTCGGCCTCTTCCCTCTATTCCACCACCACGCAGCCTCACTCCTCCTCCTCCTCCTCTTCTTCTTCCTTCTCCTCCTCTTCCTCTTCCTCTTCCTCGAGCACGAAATTGCCCTTGTTCACTTGGCGAGGTACCTCCATGTTCATACTGCAAATGGTACTGGCCCTGGCCAAGCTCTATATATATATGTTTGGCAGCATTCACAATCATAGACAGCACCTGTCAGGTAACTAAACAAACTGTTTGGTTGGTCATCTGAGATGTGGGAAACTCCTCCTTCGTTAGTCAAGCTCTAATTTCACCTGACTGTCAATTACTGTCATGAATTTTTCAAGTGTTCCAAGAAATTCATATATGGTGTTCATGGTATTATGTTCTTGACTAATTTTGACAATTGAACAGACTATTGTTCATATGATGACTTACACAATGAAATCATGCTGACATGTTTTGGAGAGAACAACCGTTAGACTGAGAATCAACTAATCAGTTTAGATCAGCAAGATCTATTTATTTGGAAAATGTGCTAAATGTGGGCTCATTGTGAAAACTGTAGGCTACTTGTAACCATTCGCAAAGATGCACTGAGACACTTGAGACATGTACTAAGACATTTGCAATTTGATGAAATCAATGAGAAATGCCATTCTGTTGTGAACAATTGCAAGGTGGTTTGGAGATTTGTCCATGTTATTTTGAGAATGTCATTTCTGTTTCAAGAAATGAGCCAAACCAACTGTAACACTTGCTGAGGTGAAACTGACAAAAGTAGCTCATATGAAAACAGATGCATGTTATAATAAGCCTTTAAAATGTGTTTGTAGGTTTTTGTTAGCCTTATAAATGCTGCCCTTCAGTAAGATAAGATAAGATAAAACTTAATTAATCCCACAAGTGGGAAATTTGCATTTTTGCTTGGGCAGAAATTTGCTATGGTAGAAAGTGGACAGAACAAAGGTAAGAGCAGCAGAAAGTGTCAAAACAATAAATTAAAAGTTACACAACACAACAAAAAAAATAAAATAAAAACAGACTTTACAGCTAATACAAAAAATATAAATAGACATTTGTATGTGTGTGCTAATGTATGTGTCTATATAAACCTATATATGTACATAGTGGAAATAAGTATACGTATATAGATAGATAGATTGATAGATACATAGATAGATAGATGGATAGATGGATAGATGGTTCGATAGATAGATGGATAGATGGTTCGATAGATAGATAGATAGATAGATAGATAGATAGATAGCTAGCTAGCTAGTGGGGGAAATAATTATTTGATCCCCTGTTGAAATTGTAAGTTAGATGACTTACAAAAAAGGTTACATAAAAGTTATAAATTATAAATTGACTTGCAAGTCCTTGAATGAAATTAGTATTTGTTAGTATTAGTATTAGCATTAAATTAGTATTAGTATTTCCCCTACAACCCAGCCAGACTTCTGGCTCCCACAGACTGGCTGTGTGCACATGTTGCACACAGATTACAATCAGTCTATCAATTACAGATACTACTGATCTTAACTCCTTATGTGTTTATAAAGCACACCTGTCCACAGAATCAGTTTCTTCCATTCCAACCTCTCCACTACCATGGGCAAGACCAAAGAGCTGTCAAAGGACGTCAGGAACAAGATTGTAGACCTGCACAAACCTGGAATGGGTTACAAGACCATCAGCAAGAAGCTTGGTGAGAAGGTGACAATTGTTGGTGCGATTTTTCGGAAATGGAAGAAATATAAAATGACCATCAATTGCCCTCGGTCTGGAGCTCCATGTAGTATCTTGCCTCATGGTGTGCAGACAATTATGAGAAAGGTGAGGGATCAGGTGAGGGATCAGCCCAGAACAACATGGGAGGAGTTTGTTAATGATCTGAAGGCAGCTGGGACCACAGTCACTAAGAACACCATTGGTAACACACTACATCATAGTGGATTGAAATCTTGCAGTGCCCGCAAGGTCCCCCTGCTTCAAAAGGCACATGTACAGCCACTATTAAGTTTACCAGTGAACATCTCAATGATTCAGAGAAGGCTTGGGAGAAAGTGCTGTGGTCAGATGAGACCAAAATCGAGCTCTTTGGCATCAACTCAACCTGCCATGTTAGGAGGGTTGAAATGCTCAGCATGACCTGAAGAACACCATCCCCACCATCAAGCATGGAAATGGAAACATTATGCTTGGGGATGTTTTTCTTCTAAGGATACAGGATGACTTCACCACATTGAGGGGCTAATTGATGGGGCCATGTGCCGTAAAACCTGGGATGAGAACCTCCTTCCCTCAGCCAGAACACTGAAGATGGGTTGTGGATGGGTCTTCCAGCATGACAATCACCCAAAACATACTGCCAAAGAAGCAAAGGAGTGGCTAAAGAATAAATACAATAAGTTCATGGAGTGGCCTAGCCAGTCTCCAGACCTCAATCCAATAGATAATCTGTGGAGGGAGCTAAAGCTTCGAATTGCCAAGCAGCAGCCAAGAAACCTAAAGGATTCATAGAGTCTCTGTAAAGAGGAGTGGGCCAAAATCCCTCCTGGGATGTGTGCAAACCTGGTGACCGAAAACAAGAACTAACTGCAAGAGATTCTCCACCATGTACTAAGTCATGTTTTGTTGGGTATGAAATACTTATTTCACTCAGTGAAATGCAAATCAATTTATAACTTTTATGTAACATGTTTTTTCTTGATTTTTGGTTGATATTCTGTCTCTCTCCATAAAAACTACCTCATAAATTAGAGACTGTCATTTTTTTGTAAGTCAGCAAACTTACAAATTCAGCAGGGGATCAAATAGTTATTTCCCCCACTGTATTTATACATTATATATATACATACATATATATTCACAACTAGTGCGGAATCAGTCTTATGCAGATTTTTTCTGAGAACCTAACTCATAATTGTAAGCGGAAATCCCCACAATAATGTGGAAATTGCAAATATTCTCCGTTGTTGTTGTTTTTTTTTTTTTTTGCTTTTATCAAGGCAATATGTTTTTTACGCATTTAGTTGTAAATTATTACGAAAAATATAATACAGGAGGTTTGAAAGTAGCCGATCCAAGAACGCTATTTATTTCTCCTTGCTGCTGAGTGCGTCTGTGGCAGCTGCAGACCAGAATTTTCTCAGGAGCATCTCAAGTGTTTCTCTTGTTTTTCATTTTGTTCTTCTTAAAGCCCTGTATTTTTATTACTCCAAATTAAATTGCAAGAGGCTGTTGAGCTCAGTCACTGTCCAGTGTCTGCTTTAATGGCGGGTCACCACGATACGACTCCTGAAGCGCCTGAATAAGATGCGCCGCTGATGAACAGTAAATTATTGAACTGTAAAAAGTATTGGTGATTACCCATACATTTTATTTTTATTACTAAAAATTACATTAAATTATTACTATATTTACCTGCTTATATCAAAGAAAACGGCAGCGCATACCAAAGAAAACATGCTTTCATGAATTAATTGTGGGAGACAGCAGTTCAGTGTAAACTGTCCAGCCGTATACTGGTTTACCTTTACATTTTCATTAGGGGTAATGTATTAAGCTGAATTTAAAATGAAATTAAAATGTTTCGGATTCAGTCATTTTATCTTAGAACTGAACTAATGATGGTTGGCGAAAACTCATGGAAAATTCGTGGAAACCGCAAATATCCTCCACATTTCTTTTACTTTTTTCGTGACGATATTTAATTCCTCATACATTTAAGTCCTAAATTATTAAGAAAAATATAATTTACTAATTTTGTAACATAAATATTAACTTAAATTCAGCTACATTTTCATATAAAATATAATTTTATTAATGTTTTTGTACAGTCCAGGGAACACAAAAAAGCTCGTCTTTCGTGTCATTAACAGGCTGCTTGCTGCCTGAGGCACAGAAAATCTCACGAGTTATTTTTATTCTATCAATGTATTTTAATTAAAACACATATTTGTAAACTAGAAAATTCGAGGTTTCTAGTGGTGTTACTTAAATGTTTCTAGGACAAAAACTCGTGGAGCTTTAGATGATTGTTTTGGAACAGTCGAAATATCCCTCAGGAGGGATTGCCGACCACAGAGGGTTAAATACCGCTGTACTCGGAGCAGGGGCAGACTGAATAAGACACTGCCCCGTGAACAGATTACCCATACATTTTACTGTATTTTTATTACTAGAAATTACATTAAATTATTACTGTATTTACCTGCTTATACCAAAGAAAACATGCTTGCATGACTTAACTGTGGGAGACGGCAGTTCAGTGTACACTGTCCAGCAGGTATACAGGTTTACCTTTATATTTTAAGGGTGATGTATTAAGCAGAGTTTAAAATGAAATTAAAGTTTTTCAGATTCTTAGAACCAAACTAATAATTGCTGGCGAAAACTCCAGAAAATCTGTGGAAATGCAGATATCCTCCACATTTTTTTTTTGCTTTTTTCGTGGCAGTAGGCCTATATAATTCTTTACTAGTAAAATTATAATGTATAATATTTACATTCTAGCACTGCAGGAGTTCAGTGTAAACTGTACAGTATGAATACGAAAAAATGAAATTAAAGTGTTTTGGGACCATATCTGGGGGCATATTTAAGGATTACATGTTAAAAATAGGCATTTTAAGATTTTTTTTTAAACAAAACACAACAATGCGGTTTTTCTCTGTACAGGGGTGCTCTTGGAATGTAACCCCTGCAAGAAGCGGGGTTTACTGTATATAAATAAATAAGTATATAATACATATAATATATATA
>JBBPCX010071441.1:0-10031 GCA_037974365.1 Hydrocynus forskahlii
AGACAGAGAGGGAGAGAGAGAGAGAGAGAGATAGAGAGGTAGATAGAGAAATAGAGAGGTAGAGAGAGAGATAGAAAAAGAGAGAGAGAGAGAGAGAGAGAAAGAAAAAGAGAGAAAGAGAAAGAGAGAGAGAGAGAGAGGGAGAGAGAGAAAGAGAGAGAGAAAGAGAAAAAGAGAGAAAGAGAGAAAGAGTTAGAAAGAGAGATTAAAACCATTATGCTGAGCATGGCAACTCAAATCATGAAATGCATATACATGTCTCACTGGCTTTCTTCTACTGTAATGTTCTTATACTATTACTAAGCTCTAAATATAATTTAGTACCTTCATTCAAATGATGCTCAGCCTGCAAGTTCCTTCAGCACCAGCCATCTGTGGTCAGGAGTCCATAAGAGTACAGCTGGCACTGCTCTCTCTGGATCCTCAGCACGATGTTAGCCATGTCTAAGTTGACATAACAGTATTAGTGGTTGGTGTTCTCCATGCATGTTGCGCTGTCCAGTGAAACTGTTTTGGCAGCAATTTGAAAAAATGTAGTGGTGCTTCTCGTGACTGACAGAACACACATGTGAACCTCTATCCTCCCAGTGTTGGTGGGACTGCATGATTGGAGTCCTGGCTAAAGAGTGGAACTGAAATGTAAAACAATAAATAATAAATATCTGTGTTGTGATGGTATGAGCAGTACAGCAAATTTCCAGTGGCTACTTAAAAAATACAGAAATGCAATTTTAGTTAGATTTGTATTTGATAGAATATTATGTGTATATCGGTTTGTAGATAAAAATGTAAAAACACTAGCATTACTCGTTTCTTTATTACCTTTTGAACAATAGGGCATACTTCCGAAAACATTCAGTGGAAAATTAGATATGAACATATTGATATTTACGGCCCAATCTGACGGCCTAGTTCTAGTCACAGTTTGTCACTGCTACTTATACAAGACTCTATGGTGAATTAAGTGTTTAGTGTACTAAGACTTATGCATTTGGCAGACGCTCTTATGACTTATGATTGGATCACATGTTTTAGCTTTGTGACACATATTTTGTTAACAGCATGTCATACAGTTAACAGATGGAGAGACCTCTAAGAATGGGAGTATTGCCAGCGGTCCTAGAGATCTACCACATTCAGGAGTTTACATCTGACATTGATGATGTGGATCCAGTGTGTTAGGTAAGGTCTAGAGTCCATCAGGGCTGCAGACGTCCAGGAGCATGGTTGGGCAGCCATACTGTAAATGGATTGAGATGCAGCTGAGACAGACAGCAGGGAGTTGGGCCTATGACCACACGCCTTGGTGTCACTGAGAATTAATTGCAGTGCATTATAGCGTACGTCCATAAATCTGATGTTTCCAGAGAATGCTGTAAAGAAAAAAAATCATTTACATTTTTTAGGTGAAAGTTAGACTGTTAGTTGCAAAGTCATTTATTTCCCCTGACTCTTATTTATCAAACTGGCTAGGCAGCATTCTGGCATACTGTACAGTGACTTGTGAGTAGCATCTGTTATGCACTGTACTGGCGTGATCACGGCCATTTATGGTTTCTGCATTAGGAACTTTTCCTAAATTGTATTATTATTAGTGCTAGGCAATTATTCTATAGCGCGTTAACGCAGGTTTAAAAAAAATCCTTTTATTTTGAAAGTTCGTTGCCTTTTGCGCGCAGCTCTGCGCATAAACATATTCTATGTCAATGACCATACGTCTCGGTTGTTTTTTCGCGGTGTTCAGGCGTCCCATTACTTTTGTCAATATTAAAAACCAGCCGAGACCTAGAGCGCTGCGTGAACAAAAGTATTGGGACACCTGACCATTACACCAACAGACGCTGCATTCAGATACAAAGACTATGTATATATAGTTGGTCCCCTACTCACAACTGCCATAACGGTTCCGCACCCCCATGCTCTGAACTCTGAGGGTAACTTGTTTTTCTCTAACAAACTTCATAAAACGTGAATGTCCTGGCAGGGGCAAATAGCTTTGGTTTTGTATTTGATTTGATTACATGTTTAAGTTAAGATTTACAGAAATATTTGAACTGCAGCTGTGTAACTGTGTTAAAGGGAAAACTGCTGTTAAAAAGCTCCTTATTTGTTTAAAGTGTTTGCAGAACTAATGTTATTGCACTTTTGTTCATGTAGCAGTACTTTAAAAATAAAAGTGCGCAATACACTACTTTAATTAATTATTTAATTTTGTGTATGACAATGAGATTAATCACGATTAACTGCAGAAAAACGTGATTAATCACGATTTAAAAATTTTATCGTTGCCTAGCATTAATTATTATTTTGCCTATATAATTACCGTACAACCACCACCAAGTCTTTACTTGAGCAAACGCATGGTCCTTTTGGTGAAAAAGTTAAAAACTCTCTATAGCAGAGCCTGTGACTACCTTTAAAAACAAGCCCCCCAAACATATTAACTTGATTTTTTAGGGAAGCCTTTAAAAGCCCAAGAACCCTTTTTGGTTCCACTTTATCACACAACAACCCCCCCCCCCCAACCACACACACACACGCCTTTTTGAGTATTCAGCACAGGGAAATTCTTGTTAATTAGTTGATAAATTGGATCAGGTGTGGGAGCATGGAAAAAAGATGTACAGTGTAGGTGGGCCTCCACAACCAAAGCTGGGAACCACTGGTACACTACAAACACACTTAATTTTCAAGTTTTGTGGAATTCCTGTTTGATGCATCGCATCCCAGGCAACAGGGTCAGCCCAAAATCTCCCACCAGCTCTTCTTTCATTACTCCAGTCCAGTGGGCCCAGAGGACCACTGCGCATCAGCTGGCTTGTTTTGGTCAACATAGCCCCCCTACCAAAATTTACGATGCCGACTCACCGGCGCCCTTTCCCGTGTTATAAAAGGGCCTCTCGGGTTTCCTGGCAGGGGCCCGGAGTGTGGAGAGCGTTAATCCGCTCGCCTTCAGACCAGACACGTTTCGGCCTCTGGCCTGCCGCCACTGGACCAGGCAGGACTTTGCAGGCCTTGCCTGCTTCACGGTGAAGTCTGGAGTACTCCAACCTTTGGAAAGGCCTCCCACTATCTGGATTGGGGAGAGGTGTAGCCCAGCTGTGCGCAGCCCTCTCCTGGCAGACTGGAGCAGCGGCACATCTGTCTAATGGCAAAGCCGAGCTCGTCACATGCATCTTGTAAAGTGTCGAGAGATGACTGATATCACTTTCGGGGAAAGATGCACTGTGAATGAGGGATTATTCTATCGAGTGTCCGTGAAATCCCTGGGCTTATCAATGCAGGCCTAAGATGTGGGCTTAAATTTGGTAGTTCAAAAGCAATACATATATGTACTGGGCCTATTTATGTAAAAAATGATGTTATAGCTCAAAGCAAACCAAAATCTGTCTCTCTGCATTAAACTGGTATGTAGTAAATATAACATGATTTGCCCATGGAATGCTTTAGCAGTGGCATGGATATAATGGCGTGGGGATCAGACTCAGCTGTTATACGCCAGGCCCATGGTGTCAGAGGGTGTGCCACACATTAACACTGCCTGATATGCCTCGCTGTTATGACCATCTTCATCATCCTCAGACTTCATCAGAGCTGTCATGCTCTCAGTGGGGTGAAATATGGGCAGGGTAGCCTTGCAGGAATCTTGAAATGTGAGAGAATCCGAAGGGGAGACAGATGGCGTTTCCAGCAGACACACACCCGTCCCTGCTTTTCCCTCTCTCTTTCTCCCTCCCTCTTTCTCTCTCTCTCTCTCTCTCTCTCTCTCTCTCTTCTGCCCGCTCTTTCCTCCCTCCCCTTTTCCGGCCCCTCCATCTTTCCACTCCCTTTCCATCTGTCTGTTTGTTTTCGTCCCTACCTGCCTCTGTCTCCTTCCTTTGGTTCTCCCTCTCTCTCTCTCCCCAAACCTCCCCCTTTGCTTCCCCTTTCGCCTGCAACTCCCTCCCCTCACATTTGGGCTTTGAGAGAGAAATGTTCCACCATGTTACTTTTCCAGACTTAAATCTGTCCTCATGCAGCAGAGGCATGGGAGTTGCACAGCTAATGCTCTGAGTCTCCCTGAGCTGCTCTAGCATGTTGTGCTTAGTAGCTTAGACTTTAGAAAGATCAGAAGTAAAAAACTGCTCGTAAGCAATAATGTACCTTTCCACTCACCTTTTGACCTGCGAAGGAGGATGCATCTTTTTTTTAGATAAATATACTGAAACGGCTCGACAGGAAACCTGATGGGCAGTGTGACGTGAAGCAACTTTTATTGTCATTTCTCTGAACAAAAAAGGCCTTATGGTATAGCACACAACAGTAACACCATAAACCTGATTACACAAATTACAGCTATGTGACAGTGGCCGTGTTTCCATCCACGTTAAATAGGTTGGCAGAGCAGGCTGTGTAAATGGAAATTAGCAGTAATATTGGAACTTTAGTGGATAAATGTTTGTCAGTAGCTAAACCTATGCAAAAACCTACAGTGAAAATGTAGCTATATAAAGTAACGCATGAAACACATACATTTAGTTCCATGTGACAGATTTCCCCATTAAAACAAATACAAACAACCTGGCACAGAGGTACAGTTGGGCACGAGGAGGAGCCGAGAATTAAAAACACCCCCAGCTCCTCCTCAGTCCAGCTTGCCAGACTGTTTGTGCTTATTTTTCCAGCAAAAGTACAGGGATGACAAGAAAAGGCTGCAGCCTTTCAAAATGGAAAATGCACCCACAGCTTTGTAGAGCCTCTCATGCAGCAGTTTGATGGAAAAACAAAAAAGATAATAATAAAAAATAAAATAAACAAAATCTTATGAAAAGCCTGTGTGGAAATTAAGGAAACTAAAGTTGCAACATACATTCAATTAGAGGTCAACTTCACTGATGAACTGAAACTTTTTCTTTTGAATGATGTCATTGCCCAAAGCATTTTATCTCTAATAGTCAGTTTGTTGAAAGCAAGTACCTGGACAGTAAAAATACAAAATACATTTTCATTTTGCGGTGCACTGTGCGTTCTGACACCTTTCCACATAAACTTTTTCAGCTATTTGCGCTACAGCAGCTCTTGGACTGGATACAGGAAACATTCCACAAGACCTGTCGCTTTGGAGATGCTCTGACCCGGTCATCTAACCATCACAGTTTGGCCCTTATCAAGGTCGCCCAGAATTTTACACTCGTCCATTTTTTCCTGTTTCAAGGACTGACTGTTCACTTGCTGCTTAATTCACCAAACCTTTTGACAGGTGCCACTAAAGACATAATAAATGTTATTCGCTTCACCTCTCTGTGTTTTTAAGGTTGTGGCTGACTGGTGAAAAGTGGCAACAAAAAGCGAACGTTCAAAAATCCAACTGAGCTCAACATTACGTCACATTAAGACATTCGTGCAGTCGATTACATCACCTCATTGTTAGAACACCCTGGCTTCGGATTAGACACACTCAGAACACATCAGAAGCGCTTGCAAACATCTTATGCAAGAGTGTTATCCAGGAGTTCACCGTGGCTGCCTTTAAAAGCCATGCCAAACTATGTGAAAATGTATGTCAGATGTGTTGCCTTGGCAACGTGTAGGTCACTAGAGGCCTGGCTGTTAAAAGGAGGAGCTCATCTGTTTCCTATAGCCGCTTTTGCTCGGCGCCTGCTGTGGTGTTGCTGGAGGCTGCCCTTTTTTTGAGCTGACCAGTTTGCCCGTTTCTCCTGTGAAGGTGCAGAATTGGCCTAGAGAGCGGCAGGCCCTGAATCAGTGCTTGTACCCAAAGCCGAAAAGGAGGAGGTCGGAAATAGCTGTGCTACCACTGGGCCCGCTAACTGCCCACTGCCAAACGTCTGCTTCTGGAATTTCCAGCACCTGCTGTGTGCGGTTTCCCCCCACATAAATCCAGGTATGGAGCAAAGGGCCCCTCTGAGCGTGGACACAGCTGCCTCTCGCTGTGCCCATAGCCGGGCCACTCCATACGCATGCCAAGCAGGCTGGAAGTCTCCTAGCTGAGCTGACTGAGGACCATAAATCAAATATAAGTTGCCTGCTCAGACGCAAAATGGCCCTCTTCTTTGTCTACGAGTGGGGAGCAGAGGCTCGAAACAGCTCATTTTCCACAAGTAAAGAATCTCTTTGGTAAAGATCTACTGTCATTGGTCCCGAGAGCAATAAAGCAGTGCTTTGGTGATGCATTAATGATCATGAACTTCTGGATGCTTTGTCCTAAAGCCTCACTTTAGGCAAAACAGCATAAGCACTTCATTGTGAGGCTCATTTCTGCAGACAAATGAGAAAAGCATGAATCTTCTACACTGACGGACTGATGATGTATGCCTGTAGCTGAAAGGGCTATTGAAGAAAATGAGATCTTAGACTTTTAGTTTTATAAGGGCTTGGGCGAAGACACAAAAAATGCTCAGTCATCATCAAAGGAAGAAAATAGGACTAGAGGAGCCAGAAACAGCAGAAGACTCCTCACTGGTTTCGCACAGAACTTGACCATGTGTAGGAGATGCATCAGATGAAAAGGAGATCTTAGGAGATCCCACCACCAGACATGAATCAAGTCAAATTGATTCATGATGGCATGATATGAACACTGGAAAAGAAGGGAACTGAGGCATAAAGAGCCTGTTAGCTTTGGTTGCAGCACTGCTTGCAGAAAAGGCCCTCAGCTGCCAACTACAACCATCTCTGTTTTTACAATCCGCCATAAAGGATCATTACCTCTCTTGCACTGACCCCTGGCGGCGGCTGCTGGAAACGTTCCTTCATTCGCACAATGGCTTTTCACTCAGTCATTTTTAAAGGAATAATAATCAGCATAAAAAAATTTAACCTTTCTGTATTTCGTAGATGGAGTTTGGCAGTTGTGTACTGTTCTGAATAGTGTTAACTTTCTTGCATTTCGAAAGTTGCTGAGAAGTAAAACCACACTATACGGAGAAAAGAATTGGGGTGTCTGACTGTTAACACCAATAGGGACTTTAATGACATTGCCTCTACATGCATAGACTTTAATATGGAGTTGGTCCCCCCTTTGTAGCTATAACAGCTTCCACTCTTCTTGGAAGACTTTCTACAAGATTTTGGAGTTTCTGTGGGAAATCTGTGCCCATTCATTCTGTAAAGCATTTTTGAGGTCAGGCACCGATGTTGGACGAGAAGGCCTGGCTCGCAATCTCCGTTCCAACATGGCGTTTTCGAGAATGTCTTGGTCTGCTGAAGCATTAAGATTACCCTTCACTGGAAGTGAGGGGCCTAGCACAAACCCTGAATTAAGAGGTCCCAATACTTTAGTCCATATAGTGTATGCTGTATTTTTGTTTTTATTTTATTTCATTTTTTCATTTAATTTTTTTGCAGAGGCTTTCAGCCCAGGTTGAATTGGCACACGCCTGGAGGTAAATCACAGGGCTTGGCACGATTGGGCCAGAGGCCAAGCACGGCTTTAAACAGAGTTACGAGCCCACGATGAAGACAAACTGGGCACTTAAGGACACGTTTACTGCGCCTAAATAGCCATGGCATAAACCAGCAGCACTGTGTATGGAGTCTGACCCTGTTTTGAGGCTGAACTACATCACTATGTGGGTAATTCTCGACTGAACCATTCTGTTCATTGCTATTACGCTTTTTCCCATATCAGTCTAAAGTTGTTTCCATTATTATCCTTATGACTTAGATTTATACTGATACTACACTAATTTCTGCAGGATTCCCTCAATACTCCTACAGTAAAATGAGCCAATTGAAACATGTACTATATTACACAATTGTTATATCTTTAGAAAAAGACAGCATTATAGGAACATTGTTACAGCACCCAAATGGTTCTCAGGCTTGTAACAATAGTGAAAACCTGAAAGTCTGAATACACACTTTAATTAAAAAGACTAAAAAATTGTTGGTCAAAGGCCTTAACATAGTCAAATGTGTCCCAAATGTGTTTGAATCTGGAATATCTCTTCTTCATTTTACTGACCAGAGGTTTTCTTTGTTTATTTATTTCACATTTCTAACGTTTCATATTGTGTATTTTCAGGTTTAAATGAACAAAATCCCACATTTTCAAAGTAGCCTCATACTTTTTTAACCACCAGTACATTTATAATCATAAGAAAGCCTTGACGATCCTCTTTTTCAAGAGTGCAGAAATCTTATGGTTAAAATATTAGCCTTTACCACTGATATCATCCTCGAAGGATCTCAAGCAGTGAAATCTGTTCTTAACGTGAAAAAGACCGAAACATGTGTCCACGAGGTGGCGCTGTCAGGCATATTGTGATATTGAAACGTCACATCTGCTCCAAACTGCTACAGACGTTCATAAAACCTTCATGCAGGAGCCTCAAAGAACATCCACATTCCAGAACACCCAGCAGAAATTCATCCTCAGAGTTTCAAAAGAGAGAAAATTACAGAGGTTGAAAAAATCCCACATTTCTGTCTGACACTGCCAGTTTATTAGAGAGAGAGAGAGAGAGAGAGAGAGAGAGGGAGAGAGAAAGAGAGAGAGAGAGGGGGAGACTGGGAGAGAAAAGGGGAGGGGGAAAGAGAGAAATAGAGAAAGGGGAAGGAGTAAAGAGAGAGAGAGAGAGAGAGAGAGAGAGATGGACAGAAAGGGAGAAGGGACGGGGGACAGAGGGAGAGAGAGGGGAAAGGAGGAAATAGAGAGAGACGGAGGGGGGAAGGAAGGAAAAGAGAGAGAGAGAGAGAGAGAGAGAGAGAGACAGAGAGGGAGAAAACATTCCTCTCATCCACCTCACCGATCAGGAACTCATAGTACTGTTCTAACATGCGCAACAAGCTTTTATGATCCGCTCCCCCCAGAGCAACACCCCACAATTTGCCTGTGAATAGCGACGCCAGCTCTCATTATTCCTTAAGTGCAGCTCAGTACCAACGTGAATGTGCTTCTGCACAACATGATTACATGATATGTCAAATACATTAACTGCAGGTGCTTATTAAATCATCACCACTCATCCTGAAGGCTATCCTATCATTTTAAAAAGGTGGAAAACTGAACTTGATTCCACAAATAATTCCACTCGAATACATTTTCTGTAAATACATTTACTTACTACAACACCCACAATATTGTCTTCAGACTCACAGAAGCCGCCCTGAGCATTAGGCTTCATGAAGGCTTCAGCAAAGTGGACAGAACAAAAGAAGAAGAAGAAAAAAAACAAAAAAAAAAAAACAAAAAACAAAAACAAAAAAAAAATATATATATAAACAGCATTATAGGAACATTGTTATAGTTTGTGTTCGCGCTGTATATGTATTTATGCACACATTGGAGTATCCTCAGGTACCTAGCAGGAGCAGAAATAAAAAAACAGCAATAATGCACCAGAAAAAATTGCAAGTTTCACACAATAATATTGTACCAGAAATATTTCACATGAGAGAACAAAATTGCACTTATCAGTCCTTGGTGTGTGGATATGTGTGTTTGCTTGTGTAGGTGGTAAACTGCAAGATATTGGAAGAGCTTTCTGGATCAATTACGTTCTAATTCCTTCCTTTCACAACTCCATTGCATCTGATGTAGGTCAAGAAAGGCTTAAATACCTAATGATATGACGCAGGTTTGTCAGAGCAGGCAAACCCAGACTGTGGCTGCCTGCAGGCCCCGTGAGGCCCTGGTGCTCACCTCGCTGTGCGCTGGTCTCTGCCCTGGTCCGCCGCCAGGTGGCGCCTCGCCCCGGCCCCGCGGTGTGTGGCGGTGAGTGATGATTATGGAAGTTTTTTATTTCATGTCCTTTCGTCTTGGGTCATTCAGGGTGGATTCCTCTGGAATCTTTCCTAGATATCTGGAGAAAAGGAGACGCACTGCAGAAAGAAATGTACAAACGGACCAGCGATTGTAAAAACATGTGCATATAATAAATACTATGAACACGTATTTAAAAATAACTTGCAAAGGAATGTAAAAAAATGTAAAAAAAAAAACCCAAACAACCCCCCCCCCAAAAAACCCTAATACACACACTCACACACACACCATTCACTCACACACACACACCTACGCCTACGATTAA
>JBBPCX010071442.1:0-10031 GCA_037974365.1 Hydrocynus forskahlii
ATAGTGTACCTTATTTCTCAGGTATTTTGAGGGGCTGCGGATGTCTGCATTAAGGTGGGACATGTGGACAAACTTTGTGATCCCAGCCTCACGTGTGGCCTTCGCAATACTCTGAGGGATGGTAACGAACACATCATCGAACTTAAAGTTCCTGCAAAAAGACATCACATCGAAAAGCAACCATTAAAGACTCAAATATATTTTTTATACTAATTCCCAGATCAAGGTTTTGAATTTCCACATACTTGGTCTCCCACTCTCTTCCTACCAGATTGATCACTACATTGGAGTGAGATATTGCTCTTTTGATTGATTCCTTATCCCTTGGGTCCCATTCCTGAAACAAACCACAAAAAAGTAAAATACTGTGCCACTGACATGGGGGTACAATACAAGTAGTCAAAGAACGTTTTAAAGCGAAAAGGAACCTACCATGAAGATGATCTGGCCGAGGTCGCCCATGGGTCTGAGGTGCATAAGATCATACTGGTCGCACCGGTATGGGATCACTATCTGAGAGCCAATTCGCCCTGAAACAGCGAAGCAACACTCATCATACAACACACACATGCATAACTTCAATCCCATTAAAATACTATACATACACGCAAAACCATAATTATTCTCACTATGTGTAAAATATGTATAGCAGTGTGGGCTACGGGTAACTGTCACAACAAACCTGTATCACCATATAGAGCTTTATGAGGATTTAAATAAATATTTAGTTGTTTTTGGCGCCCTACATAACTACATGTGATTGCAATATATCAACAGCTTTGCTAAATGTCACATTTTATTTTCTTATAGTTCCCCACTAAGGTTGGATACTGGCAGCACAATACAACACTTTCCACAAGCACAAGTTTGACTTGCTGCTTTCTGCTGCTGTTTGTCATATTCACTAAAATTTGAGATTGAGTTAATGTCACATTTTTACTATGCACTGAATCTGAATTGGATTTATAACTATATTCCTTCACTGGTTAATTGAGTAAAATTTGCATTTTTCTGCACATCTTCAAGTGAGCATAGTGAATACGGTTTCTGTCTCTACAAGCATTGATGCTTAAAGTCCTTATTACGACAAAGAATGACACACCAGAGATGCAATGTAACTGCACAATCACAATCAGTTCACTTAAACTTGAATCAGTTTGCTTAAACTTGAAATTCTTTAATTCTTTACATACAAGTCCTTTGCTGGCAAATTTTAGCTGAATATAAACAGTCAAGTAGGTGAGTGTCACTTCAACCATATACACAGTACACAATGAAACTAAAGAATGTTCCTCCAGGACCATGGAGCAACACAAGAACAAAAGCAGAAACACCACAAAACTATACAAGTGCAGGGCAAGACTAAAGAGAGAGTGTAAAAAACCAAAGCAACTGTATAATAATTTCCAGGACGAGAAAACACATTGCCAACAGGAGCTGTAAGAGTACAAGTGTGAGTGAGTACACTATTATACTGTATTCTAGCAGCAAAGTCTGCAAAAAATGCAAAGAAATACAAAAAAAAAAGCAACCGGATTAGACAAAGTGCACAGTATACACTAAATACAGGGTATTTGCAGAGGCAGTTGTAGATGCTACCGATGTCACTGTAAAAAAATATGTCCAAGCAAAAAAATATGCCTAACCAAACATCAGCCTAAGCAGAGACTCACCCAGCCGATTGACAACATATCGGCCCAGGTAGCCAGTGGCCCCGAACACAGTGGCTGCTATTCCGCTGGATGAGGAGCGCCCCCCTTTGCCTTTCGGGATGACAGCATGGTGGATCTGCCTGTGCTGAATTGCCACAGGCCCGGCTGCCAGCACCACAGGGGAGCAGGCACCTGTACGAAGGATGTAGACAAGGTACTGATGAAAAAATAGACTTGAGATACAAACCCATTACAAAAAGACGCTAGGAACACTACAAAAAAAAAAGTGTGTATAAATACGTATCTTCTGAGGGACACACATAAGCCCTCCATCACTGAAACCAGTCAATCAGTGATCAGAACTAGTCATCAGGCTGCACCTGATCTATCTCTGTACTGTTTATAGCTTAGGTGCACTAGCTATTTAACAAGATCACTATTAGGCACTAAACATTTTTAGTTTTGAAAATGGGCCAAACCAATTCATAATTAAAACTCTGAAAAATCAAAATGATGTTTTATACATAAAATATAGAATCTTGACCTCAGAACTAAAATTATATTGAACTTGCTAATGTGTGTGTTCCCCGAACCCTCACTGTCTACAGTGTGACTAAAATAGAGGGGAGGGCAGCCACGGACCCCAGTGGAGACTGCTCCTGAAGCAGCCCACCAGAACCTGTGCTGCCCCTTCACCCTCCAGGGCTGTATACATGTGAATGGTGTGTCATAAGAAAAAGGCAAATATGTAATATGTAAATAAGCCTCTAACTAATCACAGTTTCTGACAGCATGTCCAATGACAGCTCCAGTTGAGTTACTGGATGTTCTGATGAATCGAGGTCTTCATGTAGTCCAACAAAGGTCTGTTGGTAAATAGAGGCATAAATGGTTGGGGCTAAACTGTTGCAGCCAGAATAAGGTGTTATATTTAAATGTGTTGGTTTCGTGACATCAGAAAAACTTTTAACATACGATGTTTTTGTAGCTTGTTTTCCATACATGTTTAGGGGCGCAAACGTACCAATTGAAACAATATTTACAGATTTTTTTAATTCCAGAAAAGTGATGATATGGGCCCCTTAAGATCTCGAAAAGCATCACAACGGCTATATGTAGCAGTAAAATTGTAATACTCATATTTTGTCCATATTGTACAGCACTAATCCTAAAAGTAACTCAGAAAATAAAAAGTGAAGCAGTGCAGAAACTGAACCAGTGGATCAAACTGACAGCTAAAACTCAACAGCAACTTAGCAACTTGGCTAATTTAGCTAATGTAGCCAGCTGGAAGGCCTGAGGCTGAGCAGAATATAAGGGTAATAAATATATATATATTGTCTGTGAACGTTATATCCAGGTGAGGAGGCTGGAGGTTGATGAGATTAGAGTTAACTCAGAAACATAAACAGTGAGAGTTTCAGGGTAGAGGCTCAGGCAGGGTCACACAGACCGTTAGAGGACGACCTTCTGCTCTAATTAACCCTGAGTGCTGGCATTAACAGTCCATTCTGCATGCTAAAGTGCTCTAGTTTTGGTGTGAACTTCATTACTCGTGTACGAACCCGCGGTTGAGGTTTAATACTCACTAGAAATCCTGGGAAGGACGTTCACAGGACGGCTAAACAACACGACAGCCGCCATGACTCCGGCCTAAAGCAGCTACGGTGGCAGAGGAGGGTCAATCTACACTATATGGACAAAAGTATTGGGACAACAGTTTTTCAGCGTTTGGGCCCTTTCACTCAAAGAAAGGGCCCAAATATACATAAATATACATTTATTTACAGATTCTCTTAATTGCATATCAGCCTCAGATTTGATCACTAATTTTTCAAATATTAGATGTTCCGGATGTTAATTTTTTATTTATTGTTACATTTGTTTAATATTTCTTCTGTTTAGAATCATCTGATATTCCATTCATCATTCTTCACATGACAGCTAGTGCGGAAGGAAAGGTGGTGTGAAGAGAAAGTAATATGATAATGAATAAAGAGACAGGCTAATGTTTATCTAGTCTAATCTAGGCAATAACTTTTATTACATTTTCTGTTCAATCAAACTGTACAAACTGATCATATCTACCAGTGTACACAGTGCTTTTTTGGTTTCAGCTCCCATGAAAAGCAGGTGCCAAAACTTTCAGCTCCTCTTCAAACAGATATACATTCACACAAACAGCTACACACATACGCACCTCAGCTGCCTCACACGTTTGCCTAAACAAATGAAAGGGTGCTCTCAGACTTTACACAGTGCTGTAAAATTCAATTAAGTTGAAAATGAGACAAAAGTAAGGTGTATTTCTCACTAAATGGAGCAAATTCTTCACAAACAGCCAGTGCTGAGAAGCTGCACAGAACTTGGTAGCATGTTTTTTCTCTTGTGAAAATAAGACACATTGACTCCAGGTTTTGTTTGCAAATTAAAGTCTGGAAGACAAATGCAAGAGTCTCTAAGTTTATCATAATAATCGTAGAACATTATAATTTGTTGTCATTTTTTTTTTTTTTTAGATATATGCAGCTGTAGCTATAATTGTTGCCAGTGAAACAGCAGTGAAATACAGAAGAACAAAAATGTCAACAGAGAGCTTGGCTGATATACAGTGGAAGGAAGAATGTGATATAACAGTGAATGATGGGAAAGACTGATGTTTATCTAGTTTAATTTTAACAAGAACATTTAAGTTCACACTGATTAAATCTGTCAGTATTCAGCATGTCCACTCTTCACTTTTATATTGTGTCCTCCTAGCAAAGCTGCTCCCAAAGCTAAGAGAGATACACACTCACACAAGCAGCTACACACAGTCACCTCAGCTACCACACATTTCTTTCGTAACGTCACACGTTCCTTCTAAAATTACTAATGGAGAGATTTTCTGAGGAGATCAGATGGAAGATCATCATCTCACTTCAGGAAAGTCAAAGGAAAATAAGTGAAAAAACAAGTGAAGTTTTATTTTTTTTAAAACTGGAATAAAAAAAATGCTTAGAAATACAGTGAGAATATGGGACTCCCAACAACCGCGCAAGATCTGACAGACCACCACAGCTATTCTCCTAAACAGCACTTAAAATGTTAATCTTTGTTAGAGAATCAAGCTCAATTCTGGCTTCAGATTTGAAAAACATCCAAAGGTTTTCCTGTACCACTTTCTATGCTGAGAAAACTGTGGGTCTGAAAGGATGTGTAGCTGAAAACAGACAATAAATCGAGTCTCATGAAAAGAGTGGAAACTGTAATAAACACAAAGGGCGGACACACTAAATATTGAAACATTTGCTATTTTGCTACTGTTGAAGCTTCTGTGCAAGTGGTTTCGACTGGTGCTGTAATACTCTTTTACAGTGAGGATATGCCAAAGTTAGGCATGTTTCTCAAACAGTAGAGCTAAACACCCATCAAACATCAGTATATCTTCTAAGCACAAGTCATAAATAACCAGTCCTGAGATGCTGCACAGAACTTTGTAACATTTATTCTCTTGTGAAAATAAGACACAATGACTCCAGGTCTCGTTTGTAAATCAAAGACAGTCTGGGCGAGAAGACAAATGCAAGAGTCGTTCATTTGATCATATTAATTATATAATAATTCATATTATAAATCACATTTTTTTTTAGAAACGGTTGTGTATAATTGTGGCTATTCCTACTGGCAGTGCTTGGCTTTAGAAAAACACCAGTGAAATACAGAAGAAGTTGAGAAAGTAACCCAAAAGGTTGCCCATCAATCGCCTCCAATGCTGCGAATATCAACAATATCAAGTGAAAGAGACACTGAAGTTCGGCTTTAAAAACCTCTTTTTTCATTTATAATACATTAACAATACATGAACAAGTAAAACCTTGTCTAATGTTACATCACCTTGCGGCATACACTTCTAGTGCATGGCAAAAAACACATAAGAATTGTATATACAGAAAAAAAAACATAAAATCCATTTGCTGACATATTAGTATCAAAGTACTTTAGTTCTAAACTAAATAATACATTGTACAACATGTTGCATTCAGTGCTTTACAATCATTCTCAGTGTCATAACCGCCATGCTTTTTCACACATAACGCTATTACCATCATTCACACATAATATTCATTAACAATTTATTTGTAGGAAATCTACATAGAAACTTCATAACATAAACACTACCAGTCAAAAGTTACTGCGCACCACAAGTTTTTTAACCACATATACATTTATTCAATAAACTGCAGTTTTTTATTCTTGTTTAACACTAGAAAAGAATACTGAGTGTATTTTTACTAAATATTAAGTGTGTGCCAAAACTTTTGACTGGTAGTGAACATAAGCCCTGAATAATGTCTAGCAATACTAGAGTATTAAAGAGCATCTTATGGCAATAATCACAGCATATTTTATACAGTAAATTACATTGTATTGACATAAACATAGACATTTGCTTTATTTATTATTTTTTACTGTTACGAAGCATCCACCGCTAGTAATTTGACTTACAGAACCACCATATTTGCTTGCGTTTAAATAGTAGCAAATATTTTTTTAAATGAAAGTACAATTTCAATTGAAATTCTCCATAATGTCCATCACTTTAGTGGCCCAAATGCCAAAACAATGTAATTTACTTAACATTACATCACATGTCATCTTGCAGTTACTTTCATAACCTGTGTAATGTGTTATAAAGATGGTATTCAGTGCCATATATTATGAAGTCTCTATGTAGGTACACTAATACCGTAACCATCATTACTGCCTGCCTCATTACCACCATCATCATCATCATCATCATCATCATCACCACCACCACAATCAGGCCATTTCTGTATAAATGCTTTTAAGAAACCTTAACAATCTGCTCATTTATAGTTATATTCACATAAATTATAGCAGGTGTACCCATCTCCAGTTCTCCAGGCAACAGTTTCCCTGTATTAACTAATACTGATTCGTCCAATGAAAAGTACGATAATTGAACATTTGCTAATGAACAGAATCATTTATACTCAATAGCAAAAACCAACGAGCGAAATAACTCTAATTACTACACAAGAAAAATCTCTTTGGCTCATTCTCACTGCACTACCCTCGCTAATAGTGATTCCTTCTTACAACAATGCTAAATCTAAAATAATAAAATTAAAAAGCAGAAAATGGTAACAAAACATAAAAAACACTGATTTAAACCAAGCAGAAATATTGCACATTACAGTTACTTTGGTATTCAACCTGAACTCTATTAAAGGTAGTGTTACATGTGTAAAAGTGTTATTTATAGCATGGCTACGTGAGTACAGGAACTGCAGGATTCACATGAGAGACATTCCTATAATACTGGAAAAGTGAAGGACCTTGTTTTCAAGGAGGATCGATAAGATAAAAGGACGGATTACCTTCTGTGGAGGTATAGGGGTGATCTTTTAAAGTGTATCACAAGCACCAAAAAGCTAGCAATGTCTCGAGTCAAAGAACTCCTAAAACATTTAAGGCAGTTTCCTAGACCTGGATTAGCCCTAGGCCTGGACTAAAATTTCCAATTGTCTGGATTAACACTGCAATCCAAGTTTAGGCTTAATCCAGGCCTGGAGGAACTGACACACTGACTCTACAGCACTGACTTTCAAGTTTACAAATAAAGAAAAAAATAAGCCTACAAAGCAGCAGTGGATCAGAAACAGGTGCTAAAATCAGGCATTGACCATCAACCTGTACAGACACAGTAAATTTGGGGTGAGTTTGAGAGATGCAGTCCCACAGGATCTGTACAAAACCTGCATCACTCAAACACACCCTCAGACTCCCCGCAGCGCCACCAGCCACGGTGGTCCTGGCCCAGTGCCCAAAGCCTGAACTGTGATGTCATCCCCTCTTTCGTTAAATGATGGGGGGCAGAGTGTGGACCTCCTGTCCCTCTGAGTCTGTGCTTGACTGGGACTGAGACTGAGGCTTGATGATGATCTCGACAGAGCGCTCTCCGCTCTCAGGCTGGCTGTCTGGGTTGCTGTCCTTGCTCTCTTTACTGGACGCAGTCTTGTCCACTCCCTCGCAGGCCTCCTCCTCCACAGACGCTCCGATGGGCCGCAGCCGCTCTGCCGTCTCTATCTTTCCATCTTTTACTGAGCTCTCCCGTTTCAGTCTGTCCTCTGGACAAAAAAAGAACACTCACGTAAGTAAGTTGTTCATTATGGAAATACATCGATACCAACTGACAGCTGCTGCTGATGCTGACATACAAAAAACATAAATTCAAATGTTGTGAATTTTTGTCCATTTTAGTCAAATTTGGTCTTTTTCTTTTTATATGAATTATTTCATTATTGTTAATGTCGCAGAAAATTAATGTGCAAAATCTAAACTGAATTAATGCTGCATTTGTCTTTGCAAATAGAGGAGATATTTTTCATGATTTGAATCTGGTAAAAAGTTGATGGTGTGAATTTTTGATGCAGAATGTAAACTCAGACAGATAAAAAATGCATCTGCTCTCTGTAATTACGTCTATATTGTGCAGCAGGACGACTCAAGCTCTCTACACTCAACATGCTGTACTGAACTGTCAGTTGACATGACCATAATCAACTAATGTGAATAATAAAAGTGATTATTTGTGACATGAGTAAATAATTCTTTCTTTGACAAGTAACTTCATTTTGTGAGGACAGAGCTTAAGTGGGTTTTATGTATTCGCTGTGTGTGATGTTTTATTATTAATAAAGGGCCACACTGACTCTCACCGCTTCTGTTGGTGGCTGTTCTGCGATGTGTGAACTCGTAGTTGTTGTCACTCTCTGCCGGTTTTCTGCTTGGTCGGGTTTTGGGGCGGAGCTTGTTGAGACGGCCCTCGTGGATCCACTCATGCTGCATCCCTTCGTCTGGAGTCAGGCGCTTAGCGGGGTCCCACCTGCCGAACAAACACCAGGTTGAGTTTGTCATGTGCATGTTTGCAAATGGTTACTGGAACTGGTTAAGTGGAACTGAGGAATATATACACAAGTTGCATTACTCAAACATGCCATATCTTGGAGGCAATCTTGAATATACATACACAAGACAACGTTTAATAAAGTCCAAGAACAGCGGATCATTGGTCTTCAGTATGGTAGCAAGATCCTTGGAGTTGGGTCTGCGTTTTTTCCCCTTGCTGTTTGTGACGTTCCTTGGGTTTCCTTTTGAATCTATACGATCATCAGAACACAACAGTTAAAATGTATTACAACCCCTCTTGGGACAACTCTGGATTATTGCAGCAAGTATGCATTATCTTGAGGATCAGTCAAAAACATACCAAAAAATAACCTTCTTCTGGAGGCTGTCTGAACAAAGTCATTTGGAGGCAAGCCCATCACCTATAAAAGAGAGTGATTAAAAAAATTACATTTATTTCAAAAATTTCTGCAGAAATAATCATTAAGATGGAGACAAAGACATTCAGAAATGTGCTGAAAAACATACCGCAGATAAAACAGATAAAACCTTTCTCTAGATTTCCCACTATTTTTGCGTCATTACAAACGGTCAGAATTACATATAAAACTCAGAAGACATCTGGTTCCATTCACCACCCCTGTACAGACATCTGGCTCAGTAAGTTACTTTATAATTCAAAATTATTGTTTCACATCAACCCCACTCTAAATGACATTGTTTACATCTCAGTTGTTCAATTCTGTGTAAATTCTGAGAAACTGATGGAATTCCCCTTTAACAAACATACTTCCACCCTTCTACCTCTGCAGGCTTTCAGAGTTATAGAAAGAAAGTGGCAAAAAACATGAGACAAATTTCATTTCAGTAAATTACTAGGTGATTTGCTGTTAAAAAATGTTAAAATGAATAAATAATGTAAAAAAAGATGTGAAGGAAATAACATATTGTTAAAATAATTGGTAAAAGACAGGGTAAAAAATGTCAACATTTTATAAAAAGTGATTCGGAAAAGTTCCTCCTCAGACTGAATATGACCAGTTGTCCTAACCTCCATGATACAGGCCATCTGCTCCACCTCGCTCTCTCCGGGGAAGAGCGGGTAGCCCGTGTAGAGTTCAGCCAGGATGCAGCCGAGGCTCCACATGTCTATGGCCATGCTGTACGTGTGGCCCAGAATCACCTCTGGAGAGCGGTAGAAACGGCTCTGGATGTATGTGTACACTGACAGCAGAGAGAGAGACAGAGAGAGAAAGAGAGACTGCATTAATAATCACTCATGGAATCAGAAACAAGAGTTACAGATGATGGAGAACAGAAAATACTGAGTTGGGGAAAGTGTAGGGCCTATACATTTTAAAGCCCTGAGAGAGACAAAGAGGGGAAGGAGAGAGAGAGAGAGAGAGAGAGAGGGAGAGGGAGAGAGAGAGGGAGAGAGAGAGAGAGAGAGAGAGAGAGAGAGAG
>JBBPCX010071443.1:0-10030 GCA_037974365.1 Hydrocynus forskahlii
GGGAACTTCTGCAACATAGTTGGGAAGAACTTTCTGCAGAATGAACAATGAGACACTGAACTGCTTGAATTTCAATAAAAAAAAAACAGAAAAATTGGGGTGTTCTAAAAGTTTTAACCAGTAGTGTGTGTGTCACATATTTGCAGTTGTATGCATTTCATTTGTATTTGTGGAAATTATTACCCTAGGTTTGTGTTTGAGTGAATCTGTTTGTTTCTTGCCTTGCACAGGCCCAAGATCACCCGGCTAGACTTCAAGAAGAGCAAGCTGACCCTGGTGGTGGTGGAGGATGACGAACAGGTAATATAATGGAAACCCTGGAACTGATGCTCTTCCGTCAGATTTGACTGACAAACGGGGTTGGGCTGCGTCCAATTTTGTATACCATCAAACCATCTGCAGATACAGCTCTGTAAAAAAAAAAATGAGAGAGCACTGCAGTTTATTTTTAAATCAGCATCTCTAGTGTGTGACAACCATTCCACGCCAGTGTCTGTTAAATTCCTACACAAGCACCTCATTCTGCTTTATGAGGGACTGATTATTGATCACCTGAATCACATCTTATTTAATGAGGAAAAGTATAAAAACACTGCTGTAATCAACACTCTCCTCTCACAATGAGACCAGTTGGATGGTAAAACACTACCAGAAGTTCATCAAAGGTCATTTTTGTTTAAGCGCGAATGAGAGATTTGTTTTCTTTGAATGTGTGATATCTCTTCATTTTGATGTTTTGTCATTTCCTTGAAAAGAACAATATTTTTATTTGGAAATTAGGAGAAATATTGTCAGCAGTTCTTCAAAACTAAGGCAAAGCTGTTCAGTTCAATACTTGCACCTGTAAAAGATAAAACCTGAGAAACGGAACATTTTTGAAGTGCTCTTATTTTTTTCCGGAGCTGTATGTCCTTTATATGATTGCAGGTCTGACTCCTGGGTGTTGGTGATGCAGAGTCAAATTCTAGACTGTCCTTTAGTTTTAAATGCACTCGTTAACTGTTTCAGCACTTAATAGCTCATTAAATATCTAACAGTTGTCTTATGTTCCACATTCTAATTATATTAGGGGGCTTTTTATAGGTCAGTAGTGATGAATAAAAATATGACATTTCCTGATTAATGAAGGAACTCAAATGGTGAATATTTGAGTGTATTTTTGGTAAATAATAAGTGAGTAACTTGCAAATATAGAAAAGACTTGCGTGCCAAAACATTTGACTAGTAGTATAGATGTCAATAACATACTTTTATCCCATACCTCTGCTCTCCAGCAGGGCGTTAAGTGACTCGCCCCATTTCTCCAGTTCCTCTCTTTTGAGTCGCGTCTTGCCGTGACCCACTTGACTCCACTGCCTTAGAAAACGAGAGCGCTTCTCTTTGGCACTGTGGATGAAACAAGAAAGATTACTAATCATTTAGATTAAATTAAAGGGTCCATAACATACATTTCTTCTTAATTTTTTCCCCCTGAGAGGTCATGGTACATAAAACAGATGTCATTTTGATGAGCAATTTCCAAAGTCTCCGCCAAAGCTGTTTTTGTTACTGTGCCTTTAAGACTAATGTTTAAAATGAGCTCTGTTCTGACTGGCTACCCTGCATTGTGCCTCATTCAACTCCTCCCAATCTCACTGTTAGTGGATAAGGCTAAACTACCTTAGGCTGAATAGCTGGATAAGTAAAAACAGTTTTTGTGACGTCACAAAAACAGTGAATTCAAAACATTTCATAGTTGGGTTGCATGGATTAGGAATGAATGGTACATTCTGAAGCTCTAGCCATGTTTAAATACCACATGACGGCTCTTGTTTTTGGACATAAATTCAACATTAAAAATTAATGCTATGGGCCCCTCAACACCTACATTCTTTGAAAAAAGGGCTTCTTAAAGGGTCCTTTGGTGAAGGTAGTGTTTATAAATGGAACCATGACACCTCATGTGAAAGCTTAAATGATTTGTTGGTCAAATAAATGTATTTATTCAATGCTCAGTTAGTATTATTGTATATAATCTCTATGACTAAGAGCCTGTTACAGGCTATGAGTCAAACACACTGAGATTTTCTACAGAGGATTTTTACAGGGGTTTCCACAAACAAGTATTAGTTCGGTTTTAAGAAAAAAATCCACAAACGACTGAGGCCACAAACTCTGAACCGCAACTTTGCGGGGGGAACACTGTACATAAAATCCTTTTTTGCATTTGATCCTGTAAGTGTTAATACAACAGTGGGGGAGACACTAACTTACAAGGACAATCAAAACATGCAGGAGAAAAACGAGGGGTCAAAGGATGAAAGAAAACATGCAGTAAAGCTGGCGGAAGATAAAGAACAGACGAGATAAAACCAGATTGAGTTGTGTGTCTTAGTTTCAGTGGACGGGAGCCAACACACACCCATGTAATGTCATATAATAAGATCTCATTTCTGAGGAAGAGTGTTTAAAACATCTGAGGAAGTTTCGCTTCATGTAACAGTGTAGTGACAAATAAAGGCTCATTCATCATCATCATCATCATCATCAAAAGGTTCAGCATTGGTTAGTGATTATGCTCACATTGTGTGTGTGTGTGTGTGTGTGTGTGTGTGTGTGTGTCCACCTCAGTTTTACCTGCTCTCTTGTTCTCTGGGCTCCATGGCCACAAGACTTGAATGGGAGGAGTGTGGACTCTGTTAAAAAGAAAGAAAGAAAGAGAGGAAGGAAGGTTTATGTTCACACAGGTAAATACAGATCAGGTCCGATTTCTTCAGTAAACTCTTTCCCAAGAGATTACTAGAATTCAATTCAGGAGGATGTGAAGAAACCAGAGCCAGTTTCGGAAGGGCTGTTTATGTAATGCTCTGCTTTATTTGCTGAGAATAAATAATGCCGGGGGTGGGATGCAGTGGGAGGGTTGGGGGTGGGGGGTGTTTGGTTGTTGCAGAACGCGGTAAAATAAAAAAAAACAGTGAAGGTGCAAGACTGAGCTCACTGTATCCCAGACGTGCTAAAGAGAAAGGAAGGTTTCTCCAAGTCTCCGAGTGGCCTTTGAAATGTTTGCTTTAGGGCTCGAGCTGAGCCCTTGCCAAACGTATCATGATGTCACGGATTAGAGGAGGGTGTTGGTGTTGAGCCAACAGAATGAACGCACAGCGACAGCACATGTGGGCTCTCCCACACTTTCTCTGTAATTCGATAGAACGTCTCAGTGGAGAAAGCAATTTCTGACAGGTTCCCCAAAAAGCCTTTCAGTGGACGGCACTTTAAGTATAAAGTGAAAGTGACCAATCTGTGATACACGAACAGCATGAAATTCCTCCTCTGTATTTAAATCCATTCACCAAGTAAAGCAGCAGGCAGCCAGGAACACAGAGCCCAGGGAGCAGTGTGTGGGGACAGAACCTTACTCAAGTGTCGCTCAGTGGTGCCACTAGCAGTCTTGGGATTCAAACCTACAACTTTCTGATCGCAGGGCGAACGCCCTAACCTCTAGGCCACCAGCCTTTTTCAACTCTCTATCTGTTTTTGAGTGTATAGTCGTATATCACTGATAATAGTTCGGACGCAATGTACTGTACCTAGTAAAAGAACAGGAAAAACCTACTGGAAATACATTTATAATGGAAGTCAATGGGAAGGGGCTGAAGAAACAGCAGGCCCATATGTTATAGATCAAGATTCTTCATTTGTTGTTATACAAGTACAATATGTAGTGAAATAAGCCCCTGAGTTGACCCTTAAGACTCTGCGATACAGTTATCAAGTCATTTAAAGTAAATTAAAAAGAAATTTGGAAAGTCCTAAACTAAGCTAATAAAAATATACAGAAAAAAAACTAACTACGCAGCAGAGGGAGATTAGGCTGGAAAATCTTTGGAGTATTCTTTTCACAGAAAAGTTCTTTAGGTTCTTGTGTGGCCTCTTTTCAAAACACTGTTTTCAAGGGTATACCAGAATAGCCAAATGATGTGAGTGGGGTAAGTGGTATACGAGTGTAGCTCCAATAAGACTGAATAATCACACCTCGTCCAGCTCCACCATGTGTTTACACTTTCCTCAGCCAGTGTCTACTAACTATCCAAACATCACCCTGAGCACAAACCCGCCACAAATTAGTACACAGCGCTTGAACTGAAATGTCATTTAAACAAAGAGGACTATCCAAGGCCCTGCAAGAGGTCATTATCAATCACAGGAATGTAATCTGTGTTGATTGAGGTAATGGGCCAGACATTCTTAACTCCACATAATATTTAACAACGATCACACTTAATCCAATCCAACATACTACAACATTCTTTACGCTCTCTTCCTTTCACACACCACCAGACTAACGTTTTCATAAGCACTGAGATTTTCTCCATTTGCCTGTTACTCACTGAACATTTACTGAAAATTCACTCAATAGTCTTTGCTAACAAATAAATGTACACCAATTAGTGAGAAAAGTCCTATTTTTTATTCAGCACCTATAAAAAGCTACCTAATATAAAATTCTAATTATACTTAGAATTAGAACTTTTGACTGGTAGTGTGTGTATTGCACCTATTCAATATCAGGTATCAAACTTGGGCTGGATAGAAAATTCTTGGATAATTAAATTTTAAAGCCTAGCTTTAAGTAGTTTTTAAAGAAAAAGCATCAATATCAGTTTCAATATCCGTATCGGTAAAAAGAAGTTTTATCGTTCGTTATCATTTCGATTGCTATATATTATATTTGTGTGTGTTCCTGCTTATTCTGTTAACCAACATTTAAACAAAATCAAAACCTATCAAAATCATACCAATCCCCCGCCCAAGAAATTCCCCTTTACCTGCCCAAAGAGACTCTTCAGATGCAGTTTAGCAGCAGATAACTTGGCCCTGACGTGGATTCGATGGTGCTGGGGCTCCGTGTTGAAGAACAAGGGGCTGGATGTTGTTGGAGAAGCCGACGGCAGACCGTCTTTCTCCACACTTTCTATGCTGCCGATGGCGTCCGGGGCCAGCTGGCTGTCGCTGTAGGCTTTAAAGTTTTCGTTGAGACCAGTTACCCTGAGGAAGCCTGAGGATTTGTCCAGATCAGAGAGGTTCTCCACGCTCACGCTGTGGTCTTTAGTCAGGGCCTTCTTAGACTCACAGGCGGCGGGAGTAGAGGGCAAGGACGAGGCCCCCCTGTCCGTCTCGTCCACCAGGAGCGAGGTGGGCCTGTACGTGCCCACCTTGTCTTCTTTACTGAGGTGCTCGTTGTTCAGAGAGACCTTCCTCCAGGGCAAGAGGTCCAGGTCCAGCAGAGACCCCTCCGAACTGAACCGACGCATGACTGCTTGTTCTGAGAGAGGGAGAAATATGAGAAAGTGGCAGATAGAGAGAGGGAAAGCTTAGGAAAAGGAGATGCTGGTCGAGGAAATGCCAGAGGTCTGAGGAAAAGAAAAGAAAAATAGAACTGTGAGCTCGGGGGACCTGAGTTCAGTACTGTACGATTTCAGGCGTATTTCTGTAAATAGGTTAACTAGAAAATGAGTCAACGTCCCGTGGGATTACGAGGGGGATGACCATGAATGTCAGGGTGGCTTGGATTTGAGAGAGCACTTCATTGGACAGACTGGCGTTTTTAAAACAGGGATTTACAGTATTTTTCATGCTAAGTGAACTAGACAAGCTATTTGCTTAGTTATTTATCTGTAGCGTTTATACCCCAGCATTTTGTGTATAGAGCATAGTGTATTTTGTACAGAGTATTTCTGAGCGATTTCACTCTACTTTCATTTCAGACTTTCTATTGTTTTTGTTGCAGTTGTAACATAAGCGATTTCCTCTGGGATCAATAAACCTTTCTGATTTTCAAACTAAATGAGGATAGTCAAGCATTTACTGCTCCAAAATGCCAGACCACATAGTCACACACTTTATTTCTTTAACACATGACTCACAGGCACACAGGTGACACTTTCACGCCAGTGTTGACGTTGTTTTAAAAGATCATCCAGATTTTTTTTATTTTTTTTCCAATCAGTGAGATCTAAACAGTCGTTCAGAGTGGGCTTGGGTCAATTGTACAGACTCTATTTTCGGTGTGCAGTGGTAGTGGAGGGAACCAGGCGTCATGATAATGCTTACAACCCAATTATGGTCATTTAATCGTGTCCAAGAGAAAAAATTTTTTTAACCACACAGTCCACTGCATTCCCCTTTTTACCCATGAATGGACCCAAACAAGATTTATGCCGTAATGATCATCTGTCAGAATAACAGCGTCTCCGTCATCAGGCAGCACATTCTTGTCATTATATTATCTACCTGGGGACCTTTCAGAGGTGTAAAACTCTTCAGACGTCTGGTTCCATTCAGCACCACGGTGAACACTTCTGACTGGGTGAGATTCTCTAGGAGAGCTTCACACCAAGGCTACTACGAATGATTGTTTACATTTTAAAGACATAGTAGTGCGGACATTTTGAAATTTGGGTGGAATTCCCCATTTAAAGCAGATTTTGCCTGTTTAGTCATTGTAAACCAGTTAAGCACATAAGAGTTGGACATTTGGAGATTCTGTTACCTTAAGGTGACTCCGGTCTCCACATGGTGAGGTGCTAGAAGTTCAGGTCAACTTCAAGGCTAAGACACACAGAAACAGACCTTCCCCAGCCTGGAAGATCTTCTCAAGTCCAAGGCCACGCTGAGACCCTTCAGTCAGCTCCTAATAAACACTCTGAGCTACAGAGAAGAACAAAGTAACCTCGAGTCTCCTTCCTAAATGTGGACTCCAGGGTCTGGAAGCTGCTCTTCATGTCATGCCTCGCAGGAACCAAAGCCCCGCCCCTTTTGTAGACCATGCCCACATACGCTCCAGTCCTGTCTTGCCCGGTCTGGGGCTCTAAGGCGCTCCCAGTTGAGTGTAGGTGTGGCGCAGGGGAGCCTTTTCCTTTCTCCACCATTCAGTTTTCTTCGCTTATTCATTACTCCACCTATTTTTATCCCGAGAAAGAAACGAAGTTTCTTAATGCCACTCTCCTTATCTTTATTGCAAAGTCAAACTGACCCTGCATGTCTCCTATCCTGCCTTTACTGGACTTTATAGTCTTTTATCGTATTTTTAATGAACCAGTTGTCCAGGCATGGCAGCATACAGTCAGTATATTTACAAAAAGAAATATAATATTAGCTGGATTTCCTCGAGGTGAGTCAGAAACAGGTTGTATGTGTATGTGTGGGGGGGGCGTCCTACCGGAAGAGAGTGAGGGACCGTCTAAAAAGTTCAACCAAGTTGTAAGACTGGATTCTGATAGAACAAGAATTACTAAATGAAAAGGGAAATATCCCCTAATCCTGCTACAAGTTTTAATTACCAGGCCCATTAAACACATTAACACAGGTGTGTAGTGAATTTTCTCAAAAACCCTTGCAGCCTATGATTCTCTGTTTTTTTAATAAATTGTAATTAATATTTGTACTTGTGTAACACGTTATGAAATTAAATTTCTTAATCAGTTTTTGTAAAAAGAGTCATGTCTACCGCCACTCTTATTTTCTTAATGACCTACCACTGTTGAGGTAATGACAGTTTAGACCAAGAAGAAAATTTAACAATACATTTTCAACATTTTCCCAAAGAGAATACGTATATATATGTATGTATGTATTATGTATAATAATAAAAATAACAATAATAAAAATAACAACAACAATACTACTATTACTACTACTACTACTACTACTACAACTAATAATAATAATAATAATGGTTTCAAAAATGTTTCAAAAATTGTTTCAAATTAACAAAATAATGTCCTTTGTTTGTCCCTTAATCACCGACACGGTGTTGACCTCCAGTTCTGACCCTACAGTAAGAAATAATAACAAGAATACTGAAATGTTTTTGTCTTTAGGCCTCTGTCTTCTCGTTTGTGAAAAAATAGAAACAGGGAGGGAGTCTCGAATATCCCTTTAGAAAGACCACTAGAACCCTAAAGGTTAAAAGCTGCTGGTTTTGTTTCCTGATGGGAATTTTGTTTCCTAGTTTCCTTCAGAGGTCACCTGTCCCACCAGTAGGATCCTTTACCCTGCGATCCTTTACAACAGGAAAACACAAAATACTACCAGTAACCATAAAGAGCACCAAACCAAATAACTAAAATTACAACACAAACACTACAGATAAAATAACAAAATACCGAATGTTTCATGCCTACTGACACACACACACACACACACACACACGCACATATATATATATATATATATACACATATATACACATATCTGTGTGTGTGTGTGTATATATATAAATGTATATATATCAGGATCAGAAAACATCATATGTAACGAAACAGCTTATTTAATGACTGCACAGACACACCGAGACAAAAACAATGTAAAATATAAAGTCTAAATAAAATCTGAATAATAAGTAAAATCCTCAATAATATATATATTTATTAGCAGTGAATGTGATCAATAAACCTAGCTGGGATTACAGCCATTTGCCATTTTACACTTCATGCACTTGATGTAGGGGTGTTGATGAGGCAAAATGTGAAATTAAATTTGTTCTTTTAACAATTAGGTTACATTTGACACACTTACAACTCGTATACTAATAATAACAACAACAACAACAACAACAACAACAACACAACAATAATACTATTAATAATAGTAATAGTAGCAGTAATTATATCAATAATACTACTGCTACTACTACTACTACTACTACTACTAATAATAATAATAATGATTATTATTATTATGTTTCTGGCACACCAAAACTCAGCTCTGTTTCTCTGGCCTGTATTCAATATTGCAGTCAGTAATACAGCAGACAGTCCGGTAGGGGGCGCTGTAGACATGCAGAAGGAACATCATGTGCCCAGGATTAAATAAAGTCATGAAATAGTAACCTCACATTAAAACACAGAAACATATTATTAAAGGACATGATTTAGGCTTTGTATTGCTAACAGTATGGTGGTGCTGTGTTTGTGTGTATGGTTAGTTTTCTTTGCTTGAACATCCATCTGCCATCTGTTCTGCTGTGGTATGTGCTCTGCTCCATTCAGGTTTCATCTTGTGCTGGCATCTCTCTCACTCCAGAATAATTATAAGGCTGGATGGGTGTATAAACAGCAGGTGTGTGGGAGAAAAGGATATAGATAGAAATGTGAGATCTGTATGTTTATCTCCAGTGGTGTGAGATTTCTGTGAAATGTCTGTACAGTGATTTCAGACAGTCCTCAGTCCTCAGCATCATATCAGTACACCACATCTTTAAAAAAAGTTCTACTTATTTCATGGGAACAGTCTTTACAGAATATAACAGAACAGGATTCTACTCTGCCTGCTTTTACAGCAGTGTGTGGTCTTTGTTCAGTACCTTCAATATGCATGATATGCAGGCAGCGGCGGATTTAATAATGAGCACAATCAGGTCTCCATCATCAGTGCAGACTCCCGAAGACTCATTTAGCTCGTAAAAAAAGAGCTGTCTTTAGAAAATGGGCTCTTTTTAGGGATGGAGCCATTTCACACAAATTGGAGCTAATTTAGAAAAACAGAATACCTGAATAGAGAAACGGTGGCTTTAATGCAGGTATGAGTGGTGGAGACTGAGAATATAATTAAATATAATTTCACACACACACACACACACACACACACATATACAGTCTAATGCGTATGGCATTTGAAAGTTGACGAGTGAACAACTATAAATGAAAATATGTCAAATAAAACCAGTTTCCTTTACAAGATGAAAAAATCTGTAACTGTGCAGGTCTGACTCCTATCAACTGGACACCATAAGTCTGGACACCACTGGTCAGACATTTTTTGGCTGTTTTCAATGCACAGTTTCTGTTTAATCGTTATTTGCTGTTATTTTATTTTAGCATAGAGAACAAATATGACATAAAATATACAATATTTATGTTTTATGTTTTTTCAATATATTAAATTCATATACAGACACAGACACAGACATACACAAATATATTACACACACACACACACACACACACACACACACACACACACACACACACACACACACATATATATATATATA
>JBBPCX010071444.1:0-10030 GCA_037974365.1 Hydrocynus forskahlii
GTGTGTGTGTGTGTGTGTGTGTGTGTGTGTGTGTGTGTGTGTGTGTGTGTGTGTGTGTGTGTGTGTGTGTGTATACAATGTATATATCAATGTATACGCATATACACATACATTTTTTTAAGAACGTATCAGTATAGAGAAAAGTTGTAGAAACCCAGCCCTGTGTTTAAGTCGTGTTTGTTTAAATCATGTATGTTTCAGCCATGCTGAAGAAGCCGGTGGTGACAGAGGTGCGGACCCCCACCAACACCTGGAGCGGACTGGGCTTCTCCAAGTCTATGCCTGCAGAGAGCATCAAGCAGCTGCGCAGAACCAGTAATGCAGCTTACAAACCTGCAATGAGAGCCACGTATGAGGTATTCAGTCATATGCCAAAGTCTTGGCACCCCTGGTCAAATTATGTTTTCTGTTGATTTTCTTAAGTGAAAGAGAATACTCTTGTACACTTTTGTACACTCTTGTACACGTTTGGTTTTGTGTATGTGTGTGTGTCAGGGCCCCCTCTCCTGTGTGGGCAGTGGAGGGTCTCTGAATAACGGCAGCAGCGGTGAGAGCTGGAGGGAGAGGGACGGAAGTGCTGCTGTTAATGGTAACGGAGCAGCGAGCGAGTTCCACTCAATCAGTGGTCCAGAGAGGAGCAAGAGCAGGACTGGTGAGAGAAATTGTTTTTCTGCCAGCTTGCCTGTACATTAACTAATCAAACAATCACACGCAGCAGGCCAAGAAACAATCAAGTAGCTTCCTGACCCATCCATGATTTGCCCACAAATACCTTCTTTAATAGCTGCTGTATTGAGTTTGGCCCGTCTTTACAGAACACTGGCAAAAATAACATAGTTGGGTGCTACATAATATTGAGTTTCCAGTTTGATTTGCTACACGGTTTAACTGGGCTGGTATTGCAGCTAATTAAAACCAGGCCGGGTGTAAATTACAATGACAGTGATCTTGCTGCCCTGCTAACGGTAGTTTGATTAAGTGCACAGCAATGAAAGAACATGTTTATGGGTAGATAAGGAATGGATCACTTGTGTGTGTGTTTGTATAGATCAGAATTTGGGCAGCACTAAATTCTGTATTTTTGCCCCATTAATTTTGTCTGTCTGTGTCTGGCTGTGTCTCTGTCTCTGTCTCTGTGTGTGTTTGTTTTCACAGGTGTAGACCAGTATTTGAGCTGCAGTAACTATATGGACTGTATCTCCTCCATGACTGGCACTAAGGGCTGCTCTCTAAGTTCCTCTCTGAAAGGGACGGACCTGCCAGAACTCTTCAGCACTCTGGGACTGGGCAAATACACAGACGTCTTCCAGCAGCAGGAGGTACTCACACACTCCAGGGCTTCGTCCTCCACAGCACTGTGCAAAAGTCGTAGACACCTGAGCACATTATACTTAAAAGCTAGTGTTAAAACACAAATTACAATAAATTCAAATAACATGAATACTGTCAATAGTGGTTAAATGTTTGGCCAAGTGTTTCTTAATAATTTCAAGACCTCTTTCGTCATGGAAGCCGGTGGTACTTGTAGTTCCATCAAATACATGGGTTGGTTCTTTTTACTTCATTAGATTAAATTAGGTGTGTATATTATGGAATTTTATAAATCCACACAGTGGCTGGGGGAGAAAACTGGAACCAAACCTGTGTTCTTCTTACCAGCTCACAAAATAACTACGTTTTAGAAAAAACTAAGAAACGTTTTGCTGCTTTTTTGTTTTTTATTTATTTTAACTCGGCCTGAGGATAACCGCATTTGAGGAATTTGAAAGGTGATGACATAAGTGTGTTCGTGAATTAGATTTGAGAACCAAGAGCTATTTACTACTGATCAGATACCAGCATTTATTTAAATAATGGATTTTTCTTAAATTATGATTAAAGCAAAGCTGTCTCTGTGTGTGTTTTTGTGTGTCTGTGTGCATTTGTGTGCGTGCGTGCGTGTGTGTGTGTGTGTGTGTGTGTGTGTGTGTGTGTGTGTGTGTGGTGTGTTTTAGATTGATCTGCAGACATTTGTTACACTAACAGATCCAGACCTGAAGGAACTGGGGATCACAACATTTGGAGCCCGCAGAAAAATGCTCCTGGCCATTTCAGGTGCGTGTTTGTGTGTGTGTATGTTTTTTAATCCTTTATGTTTGTAACTGAGTTAATTTCACCATATCAATGAATCTGCAAGTGAATAAAAACAGCCATCTTTCTTACATTTGGGTTTTGAGAATATATTTCCTATCCTGTAGAGACCCTTCTGTCTGCATCCAGAATACATTCTTAGAGTTTAACAGATTGGACATGAACTGCTTGTTTAGAGTTGTTGGAAATTAAGCAGTATTTGTCAAAAAGAAAAGGATCAATGTAGGTCATAATGACTGTTGTTTATTAAATTTTAAATGAAAAGGAAGAGAAGTCAAATTAAAGTAAGTGTATATAGAATTGTACTTGATCAATCTTTTGATCAGTAAATGCTTTCACCCACATACCTGATTTCAGTGATATTTTTCTCTATAAGATGTGTAGTTACCAAGAGAAACTGTGTTATTGGTCAAAAAAATTGCAAGATTTTCAGCCCTTATTTGCTCTATTTTTTAATTCAAAATACAGTGTTTTGGTTTTTGTTTTTTTTTTTGCTTTTTAAATACAATATTTCAATAACTTGATGTGTTGTTTTTAATTGTCTATATTCTACCATATTGTAAATAGTAAACATGTGCGTATTATGTAGTGTACTTTCAGATGTAATCCTGAAAACTCGCGCCATAATAATAATTCGGTTAAATAGTGTTGTGATGAACTTTTAGATGTTGTGATGTGTAAATTAATTTCTTAATCAGACTGATGTGTTGTGAGGTCAGAGATTTACCTCCCCAGGGCAGTTTGGTCTGCCGTTAATGCCCCATGTCTCCTCCGGTTTAGAGCTGAATAAGAGCCGACGGAAACTCTTCGAGCCGACGAACCTCCACTCCTCCTTCCTGGAGGGCGGCGCCAGTGGACGCCTCTCCCGCCAGTTCCACAGCGACATGGCGAGTGTGAGCGGACGCTGGTGAGCTCCAGGCCTCGGGACCCACTAGCAGAAAGACTGCCCGACTGACAGTGCCTCTACCTGGGCTGCACACGCCCCCTTCTCCCTGCCTCCAGTCTGGTGCCTCCGAATATGTAGAGTGAATGTTGTAGATGTTTATAGGTACTAAAATAGCAATGAGTAAATAAAACTCGCCACCATTGAGTGCCAAAAAGGGAAATCTCCACAGAGATATGCTACTTTATCGATGGTGTTTCCAAAATCATGGACATTTGACGCAGTATTGAGTGGATTGGTGCAGTTAAGGTTTTTTCTGAAGGAGCAGGAAAAAGCGAAGGAGGAAAACCGGCACGTCTTCTTTGGTACTCTTGCCTTTTCTGGCAAGTAACAGCATAAAGCACTTTATAAAAAGCTTTTACCTGTGGTTTATTCAAGATCTATGCAGTTTGTGTGTGTGCGTGTGCGCGTGTGCGTGTGTGCGCGTGCGTGTGCGTGTCTGTGTGTGCGTCTGTGTGTGTCCGTGTGTGTGTGTCCCATATGTCAATGCAATTCCAAAGCACTTACTGACCTTCAGTGCTCAGGCAGCGTTCAGAGTTCATGCCTGAGACGGTTCGGTTGTTCCTCAGTGCTCTGCAGGTGGTGGTCCAAGTTATTCAGCTGCACTTATTCCCATACATTAATACTTTTAAAGCTTCTTTTAGTATTAAGTTTTTTTTTTATGTTTACTTTGAGAAGCGTCATGAGTTTACATTTTCATTATTGTTTATTTTACTTTAGTTATGTGTTGACTTGCCAGTGGTCCACTTGTCATTTCTTCTTTTTTTTTTTTTTGTGGGGAGGGGGACATTCTGGTATTTGTATCAGCATGTATGTCCAGCAGGGGGCAGCAGAGAAAGCAGTTTGTCTACATATCCTTTTACCCTTCTGGGAATCAATCTGGAAATCGGTGTTATTGATCCAAATTGGTGCAATACCATCTCTTAATAGAGAAAATGGACTTAAGGTACTTAATGAGCTGAGTGGTGGGTTAGTGGTCAAATCTGAAGCTTTCAGCATAAACATGCTGGCCCTTTGATCTGGTTTAATAATTAATATTAATTACTTCTCCACTAATGGCAAACATATCTTGGTGAATTTAGACTCGATTCCATGGAATTCATTCCCTAGCCCATGTAATTTAGACCCCTTTTCATCAAATGTAGACTTTATTCCATGGAATTTAGCCCCCATTCCGTGGAATTTAGTCCCTGTTTAATGGAATGCAGACCCCATTCTGTGGAGTTTAGACCCCATTTCAAGGAACTAAGTCCCTATGATGATTTTCCTCTTTACTTAAAGGACTTGTTCAGTCAGTAACTGTTGCCAACAGTTAGTCAAACCAGTCAGTTTAGCATTATGTGCTAACATCACTGGTGGCATCAGGAGCCTGTGGGTTGAACTACACCTTTAATCCATCAGTGATGACATGGTGTTAAGATCTCCTGTATTTCTGTCCATTTTTTCTAGCCTTAATCCTCAAGTATAAACTACCAATTCTATTTTATATTTAAAATCAACTGGTTTAGACACATGGAATTTTGGATATTTGGGGACACCCTGATGGTGAAATTGACTGGAGAAAGTGTGTGCGTTAGTTATGTTTATCTGTAGCCATACTTTTTCTTCTTTTGCATTTTATTTTTGAATTTGTTTGTCATATCTTTTTTTTTTTTTGCCTTTTTTTTTATAAGTTCATGTAGTATATTTTTGTAACAAAGGGATCAAATGCCTAATAGCCTCTGGATTATGATGCGTATGCTTTGCATATTTTCTTGTAAGGACTGTAGTACGTAAATGGTCGTGCATTCACGAGTGCACGGAAGCCACTTTGAAGACGTGTTAGCTCATTATTGTGACGATCCTGATTGTATCTTTTTTATTATTATTATTATTTACATCTGGTTTTACACGAGAGTCTTACAAATGTTGCACAAGAGGTACCATAAGTAGCCTTCGCTAATAGCTTACCCTTTTCCCTTTTTCTTTTCTTTTTTTTTTAAATCAGTGACTAGTAGCTGTTATTGTTTAATACAAACTTTGTAGATTATAGATGTTTTCATACTTTACTACAACGCTAGAATAGTTATAAAGTACGATAGAACAACCGAGAGGCCTTAAACTTGGACATAAAGGAACCAATAAGTGTTGCATAGGTTTTTTTTTTTTAAGGGAACTGATTCAGGCTCATTCTGAACCTGCATTTCAAAGAAAATCCTGCCAGCTTGGACCGAGTTTGCGTTCGTTCTCAAAGCGCTGGACTCGGAGTGTGGTTTCGACAGTATTACTGGGTTGTTTACGAATGAACAACTGGGTTGTTCTCCTGTCTGGTTATCATATTGTTCCTGAAGTGGAGTTTTGTGGGAATCTTGTACTGATCTCCTTTTGAAGGTGGTCAACCGAAGCCAAACCTTGTTCTTCGACAAAGAGAACAGAATTTGTGTTTTTGCCTTTAAGATCAGAGCCGAGCTGCTGCACTGTGACTGTTGTAGCGTTGTCATGGCAACCGCAGCGAGCTCTTATCTGTGTTGTGCTATGGATCCGTCTTCTCTCTGCCATAGAAGGGAAAAAAAAAGCAAATTACGTTCAGGAATAATGTTCACGGCTGATTTTTGTCTCAAAAAATAAAAAATAATATGTGAAAGAAAATTTCGTTTTGTTTGACTTAAAAACTACAGCCAGAGAACTTCTCACACATATCAGGACAAGAGCTTGTATCTCCATTTTATCATTGCTTGGCATAATTACATTTTTGGGATATGAGGTTTTGTTCCCACAGTGACACACTGCTGAGATTTAGTGGATTTTTTTTGGTGTTTGTCATTTCAAAGAAGGAAAAATTACAAATGCTGGATATTTAGACTGAAATTTGGGCAACCTGTGAGACTGCACTAGGAGAAACATCCAGCCAGTATGAGCGGTTACATTGTAACCAGTATGATCAGTGGGTGGACAGCAGTGAAGCATGTGTGGGAAGCATAAACGGTTTCATCTTTAGAAAAGTTTGTCAAAGCGGTGCGACATTGTCTTCAAGAATAGAGGCAGGAAATAATTATGGTACAAGAAAAGACCTGAAAAGAGAGAAAGAGCGAAAGGGACAAAGAAAGTGAGAGGAATGGAGGAGAGGAGAGAGGGAAAAGAAGGCAAGGAAGGGAGAGGAGAGAAAATGAAAGAAGGAGAGAAATAAGGAAAAGAAGAGAGACTGGAAAGAGATAGGAAATGAAAAAGGAAGAGAGGAGAGGGAGAGAGAAGGAGAGAAAAAGGAAAAGAGAGGAAAACAAAATGAAAGAGGGAGAGATAAAAAGAAAGGAGAAAAACGATCGTAAGAGAGACAGCCAGAGAGAGAGGACAGTGTGTGTTTAACCTCTGAAGTGTCTTTATTTTAAGGTGCAGAAGGAAAGAGCTGCTCGGAGCCGCTGAGTTTGAAGGAGGGAGAAGAAAAAGGGCTGTTTGTGTTTAGAGTGTCTGAGCTGAGACCCGTCATTACAGCCTGTAATGCTGAACTGAAGACAGGAACAACAGAAAAGGACGACTGAAGTTCTCCCCTTAAACACCACCTGTCAGATTAAATGTGTTTCCCTTCCTCTCTTCCTCCCCCCCTTTATTTTACCCCCACACACTCACAATCTCACTTAGTCTCTCATTGTTCCCCCCTTTCTCCTCTCACTATTTTCTCTTCTACCATCTCTGTCTTTCCCCCTCATTCACTCTCACTTTGTATTCTCTCTCTCCTCCCTCTCTCACGGTGATTTACTCTTTCGCTGTAGTTTTTTTGTCCTCTCTTTATTTTGAAGTGTGTGATACAGCATAGTATCCTTTTATGGATGTCATACATTCCTGATCACAAATGGAACTTCTAGTAAAAGTAAATATAAAGAAAATTCAGTTAAGGGTTAATAAAAAGTTGCTTCATTACCACATGATGCGGGTATTTCCCTCAAGGTAATATCATTTATATTTTAAAATAAGATCCTCTGTTCTAACTCAAAGTTCAGCTGCCAGGTCTCAGTGTTGCTGTCCTGAGTGGACAGGCTCAAGAAAGTAAATGTAGATGTTTGGTGCAGTGCCGCTCTCCTCCAGCAGGGGGCTCTCACAGGCCTGTTCGGACTGGTGTGTCTCTGGCAGTGATTTTGAAAAGGGAAATGACTGTGTCCTGAAAATCTTGATTAAAATCATCCTGATCAGACACAAAGCAGATCATATTAACGAGAGATTCGAGTGTGTAAGTTAAAAAAACAAAGGAAAAGAGCATGTGCATCCATCCCTCCTTCCCTCTAAATTATCATGACAGAACCAGAAGATTTCATCGCTCCTGGAGTAAATTGCTTGTATCATGACTGCAGAGAGACGCAAACACGAAAATATAAATGTAAAATAAAATAAAGTACTTAGTACTATCCACACACACACACACACACGGAGTGAGATTTATTGCATAGGCCTTAGAATATGATCCATACATAATGTGTAGCCTTCAACCCCCCGCCTTCACACACACACACACACACACACACACACACACACACACTCCTGCACCTCTGCATGACTCCTGGTATACACCCGCACAAACACACTAAACGCTGTAAGTCACCACACCCTGCTTTGGCACGTGCCGTTTTGTGTAATTCCCTTCTCTGCTCGTGTCGCACTGATATGGAGTTGCGGTCTCGTGCCTCACCGGCGGTGTGGAAGCGCGAGACCCGTTTGGTACCAAATAAGGACATGAGCACCAGACGCCATGACGTCAGCGCGAATGGATAAGGAGAAGCGGAGGGAGCGCGAGGAGGAGGAGGGGCTAAAAGACCCCAGCTCCAACCGGAGAGGAGCAGAAATCCACTTACATAACAGAGATAGAGAGGGGGGGGGGTGAGGGAACGGAGGGAGAGAGGGGGGAGGGGAGAGAGATTTATAGAGAGAGAGAGAGGAGCGAGGGATCACAGAAGGTGAACGAACAGGGTTGTGGTGAAGCTCTGTGTTATATTAGTCGTTAACTGATGTTTGTTTGTATCGCCGCTTGTGTGCGAGCACGCGCAGAAACCCAATAAAGAAGACCTTTCACACGGTGTGCAGAAGTTTTCACGCCCCTGAATAAATTATAGGTTTTGTTGGGTTTTTAGATTAACCCTAGATCAGTGCGCTGTAATGTGTCTTCTCTCTGGAGGACGTGTTCTCCTCACCAGGGGTGCCCAGACTTTTGCACACGGCTGTGCGCAGCGGCGGTAGTGTTTAGTGAATAAAATCAGTGGTTTATCATAACGGCTGTCAGTAGCTTTATAGGATAAACGGAGCGTGTAAAAACTGAAGCAGCTTTAAGATGAGATCGGGTGGGAAAAAAAAAGACTGAATTTCAGGAATTTCTACTGAAAATATTCAGTTGTAGCTTCACAGATACACTGGTGTTTGTTCATGTTAGAGAGAGAGAATTAGAGAAAGAACTAGACGGAGAAAGAGGGTGAAGGGGAAGAAAGGGAATGAGAGAGAGTGAAAGAGAAAACTGAAAGAGACAATGAGATAAAGAAAGAAATAGGTGGAGAAAAGGAGAGAAGGGTAGGAGAAATGAAGAACTGAAAGAGAAAAGGAAAGAAGGAGAAGGGAAACTGAAAGAGAGAATAAAAGAGAAAGAAAGAACTGAAAGAGAAGAGAAAGAAAGGGAGAAGAGAGAGGGAAAGGGAGAATAGGAGAAAGAGAATGAAAGCTAGTGAAAGAGGATAGATAGAATAAGAGACAGAGAAAGAAGGGGGAGAGAGAGAATAGGAGACGGAGAAGGAGAGAAAATAAGAGACAGACAGAGAAGGAGAGAGAGAAAAGGAAAGAGAATAAGAGACAGAGAGAGGACAGAAAGAAAGAATAAGAGAAAGACAGAGGGAGAACTAAAAGAATAAGAGAGAAAGAAAGAGGGAGAGCTGACAGAGAACAGAAAGAAAGAGGGAGAAGAAAAAGTGAAAGGCAGACTACGAGAAAAAGAGAGATGGGAAAGAGAGACTAAGGGAGAAGGAAAGAAAGGGAGAGGAGAAAGGAAGAGAAGAACAGATAAAGAGAAGGACACAGAGAATAAGAGACAGAAAGAGAGGGGGAGACAGAGAAAATAAAGAGACCGAGAGAGAGAGAAGGAGAGAGAGAAAGAGAGAGAGGCGTAAGGAATCTGTATTATTTGTATGTATCATTTCCATTCATCGCGTTTTCCTCTCTAATCTGCAGCGCGTGGGGGAGGAGCTGCTGATGACGAGTCACTGACGCAGAGAGAGAGAGAGAGAGAGAGAGAGAGAGAGAGACTCCAGAAGGGTGAAGACCGCTCGCACCGCTCTCTCTTCCTCTCCAGCTCGTGCCAAAAAGGAAGAAAGGAAAAGAACCCCCCTTTGACACCGCACGCGCCCGGCGGTCATGGAGGCTCCGGGTCTCGGCCCGCGCGAGGGCCTCGTGAAGAACGTGAGTCTGGAGTCGCTCCAGCTGTGCGAGAGAGACGGTAAGAGGCGCGCGCGCTGTCCGCCGGCTCAGACCTGTCGGGATTTTTTCTATTCATGTCTGTTGCGTTACTGTGTCCGTGGTTCCCTTTACACACACATCGGGGTGTTCATTCTTATACTCCTGTGCGCGTGTCATAGGTGTCATAGCAATTTTTTTTTGTGCACGAGCTCCTCGCGGCAGACCATGCCGAGTCATCATCATCGTCTTCATCATCCTCCTCATCCTCATGACTAAAGGCGTTACTGCTTCCTTTATAATCCTCTGTAAAACCACAGATTACAGTGGAACATCGAAGCAAAAAAAAAAAAAAAAAAAAAAAAATGCAGCGTTTCAGCACCAAGGGCAGCAGCTGCGTTTCGGCACCGGTGTGTTAGACTGAGCACTAAATATTCTCCACTGCACCCTATTCGGGATTCTTGGGGGTGGTGGTGGTGGTGGTGTGTGTGTGTGTGTGGGGGGGGGGGTACCTCGATCCTGTCCCTGGTGCTGAATCACACTATTGTGTAAAAGTAG
>JBBPCX010071445.1:0-10029 GCA_037974365.1 Hydrocynus forskahlii
TGAGATAGTGAGGAGCTAGGTTATGGAGGGCTTTGAATGTTAAAAGAAGGATTTTATACTGTATGCGGAAATGGATAAGGAGCCAGTGAAGTTGCTCAAGGATGATGTGTGCGTGGAGTTTTGGAAATGATACGGGCGGCTGAGTTCTGAACCAGTTGAAGTTTATGGAGGGATTTATGTGGCAGGTCGGAAAGCAATGCATTACAGTAATCAAGGTGGGATGTGATGAGGGCATTGACTAATATGGCCATGGTAGTGGGGGTGAGTGAGGGACGAAAGCGGTTAATGTTTCGGAGGTGGAAGTAGGTAGACAGAGTGATGTATGTATATGTGGGCGGTGAAGGAAAGGTTGCTGTCAAAGATGTATCCCTCCTGAACTAGCTGGCTGGATGAATAGTTAACACTGGTACTTAATAACCCTGCTTGATAGAAGACCCCTAATTAATACATAATTAATCAATGAATAATTGATTATTAATTGATCAGTTAATGAATATAGTGGTGAATCCACCTAAGCTGATTCCTACATATATTCTGGTGGAGAATCAATCAACAGAGCTAAATTTTCCTACATGGTTATCAAATAAAAACAAACTTACAATATAAGTATTTTGAACAACAACATAAAAACAGAAATATATTTCCTCTCATCCTTAGGAATGCAGAGTTGGTGTGCGAGGGTGTTGGGGTGAGTGTGTGTGTGTGTGTGCTGAAAAGTTGAGTGCGAGGTGATCTTGATAAGATGGCTCGACTGGTGTTATCCGCCAAAGTTCAAGGACCTGAGTGGTTCAAATTGAGTGTCGTAAAGTGTCCCTTCAGTGTGGCTCTGTTCCAGTCATCTGCTCTTCAAACAGAGGGGTTCTCTTGTTCAATTAGCCCCTGTGCTGGAATTCTGGAGGTGGTGCGTGATTGTCGCCAAATGTGAATCAAAATTCTCTGATCCTACATCTCTCACTTCGACTGGATGATGATGCTGTCATCATTCAGGCGTTCTAATGAAGAAAGTGGTCACACACACAGGACATGGAAACACAGTGCTTCTGCATTTTGACAATGTTGGTGCATTGCAAACATATAAGGTTTAAGGTAGCAGGAGCAACAGGAGGCATGTTAGCAGCACAAGAGAAAAACAAAGTAGCACACAGGAAGAAAGAGAATAAATGGTACTTGACAGTAGTGACTCCCCCACTTGGTTAATGGAAATGTGGAGTAGGGACGGCGGCAAAAGGTTAGATAGTGACATAGGGCAGGCCTGTGAAAGAGAAAGATTTGGGTATGTTTCAGCATTCCAGTGACTTGCTATAACTGACTAAAAGTAAGGCAAATGATAAAATAAATCTTAAATGACTCCCATTCAACAATTTCCCGTGGATATGTGAGCCACCCCAGGTTCTTGTCAAAAAGAAAAATGCAGTGAAGGAAACGGGAGAAATGAACAATAAACCAAAGAATGGGGATACTAATTTTGGGTGATATTAACAACCCTAAGGAGAGGTAATCATAAATGAGTCTTATCTTGTGTATATTAGGGAGAAGCAGAGAGGGAAATCAATCAGGCAAAACAAAAAACACAAAAACAGAAATATGATGGGCAAGTTGGGACACTAAGGTTACTCGGGGGTTGGTAGTCAAATGCACAGCCTCCAGCTTGCTCTCACTGAGGTTTGAAGGAGTGGTGCCACTGTGTGGGTGCTGCACCTTCTTGTTTTTCTTCTGGAAGTCTTTTGGACCTTGGGGTGGATGTTGAGTGAAAAAGTCCCTCAGTAGCTGGAGTAGAGCCATGTTGTCTTCCTCTGCGGGTTTGGCCCCTTCTTCACTGTGTTCATAGTATCGCCGTGAATCTTGGGAACACTGCAGTGTGTATCGTCGGACATTGGAGGAGGGACCTTGCCTTGGGAATTGGTGATTGGACTTGTCCCCATGATGGTTCCAGGTTGGTCCTGTCCAAGCTCTGTCCTGAGATGGGTATTCCCTCATTAGGGTGCCATGGTTGATCGCATTGACCATGTTGAGTCTTGAACTGATCTTGACCCGAACTAGGGTAGTTGCTGTACAGGGGTGCTGCCTTCCATTCTTTATTATGGTCTTGGGAGTAGGTCTCAGCATGTTCACCCTCCAGGGTTAAGTCAGGACTTGGTGTGGTAATGCTTAGTATGGTCGTAGAGTCTGTTTGTTGTAGGCCCTGATCACTGTCTTGTAGCTGCTTGCTGGTCATGGGGTGGTGGCAGGCCATGAGACCTAAATAGTGGCTTAGCGTTGGGTGAAGATTTCTGAGGAAGAGGTCTTTGAAATTTGTCGTCTTCCATGTTGGGATCATTCCGTGATCCAAAATAGGCCCTTTGTAAGCGACTGTAGTAGGCCTGAGGAGTCTCCTGCTGTTCCCGTTTGATATCCAGGGCTGTAGTTAAACATTGTTCTGACTTAGGGTTGGAAAATTCTAGTGTCAAGGCTTCACACAGCAGCTTTGTGTCATCTCTCACTCTGTCTGACCGCTGATCCAGGAAACTACTGACTCCCAAATTCGAGATTATCCGGATCAAATAAACCCAGTCCTGAGGAGTTAAGTTTTCCCATCTCCTGCGGTGAAAGTCAACATCTTGGAGGTAGGCATGAATATTATGGCCTCCGGTGTCATTGGGGGTGAAAGTGTTGATGTTTCAAGCTGCTCTGTCTAGTTCTTTCATGGTGACACGTTGCTGGTGTGGGGTTCATCTTGGCAGGTGAACTTCTTCGTATGAGTTCATCAGCTGTGTGTTGTGCTTGCTTCTGGGCCTCTCTCAGGTGGTTCTCCAGAACCATAATGCAGCAGTTTTTGTCTTGGAACTATGCCTGGGCTCTAGTTAGCAGACTTTCCTCCTGTTGCAGTCTGATCTCGAGGTCCTCTCGAGTGGCTTTATCTTGCTGCTCCCGGAGGGTTGCTGTAGCCTTGAGTGTTTCCAAGTCTTGTCGGAGCTGTTCTTTCTCGTCGTGGGAATCTTCATCTGACAAAGGGGGCTCCCAATCTTGTAGTTGCCTTTTGAGCTGTTCCTCTCGCATCTTAGCGTGAATGAGGTCTTGTTGGGCTTGTGACAGCAGCGGTTGTGGGTTTGTCTCATGCCAGGTTGCCTTTTGAATGTGGTGTTATAGTTGGGACACTTCCTCCTCGCACAGTTTTAACCTGGCCACAAAGATGTAGGCCACTGATCCTAGCAGCTTTGCTAGCTTTGCAACCATCATGGGGTGGATTTGCCATGAGCTCAGCGATATCTTGTTCTATCTGGTCCAGGGGGATTTTTCTGTCGGCCATTTGGATTGTGGGTGCCTTCGAACAGCAGTTGTGAGGGAATGCACAGTAGATTTCCACTCAGGAGAACAGCGGAGACTGTTAGGCTGACACTGTAAACCTGGCTTTTGTGTAATTAAAATCAAACAAGGAACACAAAACGAAAGAGAGGAAAACAGAAACGGCATAATGATCTGAATCCAGTGTTAACAGGATAGACCCAAGTGAGTGACTATAGGGGTAGAAATTAAATTAAACATCACTCGGGGCTGGGACTCTCAACTGATTGCGCGTTCACTGGTGTGCTGTAACAATTATCAGGATAACCGTTGCTTTGACCTGAAAATAATAAGTGAGAGGAAAGGAAAATAGAACAAGCAATGTGGCTTGATTCATCTGTTGATGGATGCTTGTGTTAGGGTGTAAAGATCCTCATCAACGCAACCCAAACAATGTCAGGTGCGGAAGGGCAGTCTGTAAACCCAATCTGTCCAACCTCAGGATTGCACTCAGAACTGAGCTACCCCCACTTGGTCAACGTGGCAGTGTCCGCGTGATGTCACCCAACCGTTTGAGAGACGGAAATCTAACTCAAAACTTGTAATGACAGTCCTGGACACTGACCAACCCTTTGCTTGGCTTACCAACAGATGTAGCACAGCCATCAAAACCTGAGCTGTCAGATTGCTGAGGACCCCCTTCAAGTTTGACAGAATTGTGGGAGTGAAGATCGCTAGTGGGCCTGTAAAAGGTCAACAGTACAGCACTACCTAGATAGGCTGCCTAGCTAGGGCGTGTAATAGTTCTAAGTCGGCTGGCAGCCCAGAGGGTGCGGGGGCGGTGGCAGTCTTCCTTGGCTTACTGGCTCCGGTAACTAGTGATGTAATTTCCTCTGACAGCACTCCCTCTGACGTCACTTCCTCTGGTGTCAGCGTAAACACATGGCGCCGATAGCCTTCTGCTATGTTATAAATCAAAGTTGCTCATTCTTTAGCAGGCACAAAAACATACTAGCTAGCTTGAAACTAGAAAAATAGCTTGCTTTCTTAAGCAGGCACGAAACATATGATCTAGCATGAAGCCAGAAAAGTACCTTACTTCCTTTAGCAGGCACAAACATACAACTATATCCAACTAGGTAGCTAAGCGAATGATTCTTACTGGCCTCTAAAATTATGAGCTCTTTAAAATTCACGTTGCTAGCAGGGATTCCTTTGCCCACTGCACATTTTAAAACACTATAATTTTGGGATTTCCTCGCCAAAATATAGATTTCAGTTACACACTGTATTCGGGTTTTCTTCGCCAAATTGGTTGGTTTAATTACTGCAGTTGTAACACACAAAGAAAGGCATTCTCTCTTCTGGCCTTTAGGAACAAAACTGCTTCAGGACGCTCTGATTCAGCTGTAATGTTATCAACACTGCTCAACACACAATTTCTTGTTCAATAGGGAAATTTACTCTGCTGCCCACATTCTCCACCAAATATGTTGGAAATTGAGCTTAATTGATTCTCCACCATAGTCATTAATTGACTAATTGATTTATTACTTAGGGTCTTATATCAAAGCAGGGTTATTAAGAAATCCAGCGTGAGCTACTCGTCCAGCGAGGTAGTTCAGGAGGAATACAGTAATTAACCTTAATAAAGCTTTTCTTAATTGCACGGTTAAAAAGAGTTTTGCTTGGAAAAGGGGGAATTATTAGGATCAATTTTAGTTACTCTAAGAGCATAGGTGTGTATCAGCCATGAAGGGACCTTATGAACAAGAAAAGGAATTGCTGGTCACAATAAGACAACATTTATTCACTACACAAGACAAACATAAAACACACAAACACAATAAACAAACGTAACTGATGATGGAATGAGTCCTGGTATGGATAAGATTACTGAACTTACTGAAACGTCCCTGAACATAATGAGAACAAAAACAACCCAGTAACAGAAGAAGTTTAGTACACATATAATCGGCCTTGCACCAAGATATTCAAAATGTTGGCAGAATAAAGTTCCACAGTCCATAATTGGGTATTGAAACTTGCAGTTTCCTCTTATCCTTAGAAATGCATAGTGGGGGGTGCAAGTGTGTGTGTGTGTGTGTGTGTGTATGTATGTGTGCTGAAGAGTTGAATGCGAGATGATCTTGATAAGATGGCTTGACTGGTGTTATCTGCCAAAGTTTTATGGCCTGAGTGGTTCAAATTGTGTGTAGTAAAGTGTGGCTCTGTTCCAGTCGTCTGCTATTCAAACAGAGGGGGTCTCTCTTGGGCTGACAGTCTTACTGACAAGGCTTTTCCACAAGAAGGTACTTCTTCTCGAGGACAATAGGCCACCTATTTGTTGGCCCCCACCCCCAACATATCCCTCCTCTTTATACTTTAGTATAATTAATCTAAAACAAAATGTAGGTAAGGAAACATGTTAATAAAATCAAATACAAATACTGCAGCAGTAGGTGTATCAACTTTGTGCCTCTAGGGATCTGAGAGAGGGCGTGTCAGGATTCCAAGGGAAGGACATTAAAAGGCAGCACCAACTGCACCAAAGTGCACACTTCCGCCCACCTTGGAGGTAGTTCCACCCGCAGCCTCCGCCCCCACAGAACCACCAGACATCTGCACTTGTTGTGGTATGGTTCTGAAACCATGCAGCTCTAAATGGCCCTGAGTCCTCTGAGTCCTCTGTAAAGAACATATGAAACCCTGTCCCCAACTGTGGTCGTGCAGTAGTACATGCCAAACAATTTCTAAGCCCTGTTCTGCAGTGTAGATAACCCAAGAAAAAACATTAATTCCTATTTATTACACCTGTCCTGAAATCAAAGGCTTGTTTTACTGTATCTAAATAGGTTACAAGTCCTGACTTCTCTGCTATCTCTGTGGTGTTACTACCATGGTATTATTACTTACAGGGCTGCTTCTGGATGCTACAGGTGGTCTTGGTACTCTAGAAATATTAGGCCACAAACCAAACTGTACAGCAGTGTTCTCACCTTGATGCAGTTATATTAATTGCTCCTGGTACCCACTCGGTCACCAAAGGAGATCTCTTTGCATTTACTGCAGCCATGTATAGAACAATGGTTAGTTAGAGCATTCCCCCCGCCGTTTTGTTTCATTTTTTTTTTTTGTTTGTTTTTAATGTTGGAAGTGACAGTACAAATACATACAATATATGAAAAAATAACTTTTCCCATGCTGTACAACTAAGTAAATTAAATAAGTTTAAATGAAAAAGAAAAGAAAGGGAGGAAAAATAGATAAACACATTAAAATAAATAGCTAACAAATGGGTAAAAATAAGAGAAAAAAATAAATAAAAACGTGAAAATACATATTGGCTTAAGATACATGTAACAGTAATAGTGGATGCTTTTATATTTGATTATGTCATATTGGGTAGTGTTTTACATTTTTGCATATATGATACAACTGGGCTCCAAGTATTATAAAATCTTTATTGATCCTCTGAGGCAATATTTAATCTTTTCTAATTTTAGATATAGCATAAGATCATTAAACCATAATGAAATTAGTGGTGGACTACTGGATTTCCAGTCCAATAATATTCTCCTCCTGGCCAGGAGTCATGCAAAAGCTAAGGCATCTTGCTTCTTTTGCTCCAATGTAGGTGAAGCCGACACACTAAAAATGGCCATTTAAAATGTGGGTTTAACATCTATGTGAAATGATTTTGATAGGGTTTTGAACACTATGGACCAGACCTCTGTTAGTTTTGGACAGGCCCAAAACATATGTGTTAGGTCTGCCCTGGTAATGTGACGGCTGTCACGCGTATCATCTAAATGAGGGTAAATTTTTAACAATCTTGCCTTACCCACTTGACTTACTGTAGTGAGGTTGATGGAGAATTTTAAATTGTATTAGACTGACCTGTGCCACCTTGTAAAAACAGGGTCCAGCTTAGATGGGAGGAAGAGGTGATTGTTACATATAGGACCAAACATTGACACATCCGTCATTCCCAAATGTTGTCTAAGCTGCATCCAGATCTTAAGAGTGACTGCTACAACTAGACATGAAGTATACTGTGATATAGTTAAAGGAAATTTTGAAAAGATTAAGGCAGGGAGTGATGAGTACAAGAACTTTCCACTGATATACACCAATCTACATTTGGAGAACGAATCCAACAGAGAATCTTCTGCATATTTGAAGCCCAGTAATAATACATAAAATTAGAGAGGGCTAATCCTCCCACAGTTTTATGTCTTTGAAGAAATTCTGTCCGAATCCTAGATGTTTTGCCTCTCCAAATAAAGGACAACAGCCATTGATCTAAAAATTTAAAGAATGATTTAGATAGGAAAACTGGGACACACTGAAACGGATATAAAAGTCTAGGAAGTACAGTCATTTTAATACAGTTAATTCTACCCACAAGAGAGAGAGGTATGACATTCCATTTCTGAAAGTCCAAATTAAGTTTATCAAGTAAAGGGATGATTTTTTTTCTGAAACAAATCTGTACTACTATGTGTAATTTCAATGCCTAAATATTTGAAAACGGACCGAGATGTATGGAAGGGTAAATCAGCTTCTGGTATTTGAAGGGCACCTTCATTAATAGGGAAACATATACTTTTGGTGAAATTTAATTTATACCCAGAGAAAGTACCAAACTCTTGTAATAAGTTTATTATATCAGGAACACATATAATTGGATTAAATATATATAACACCATGTCGTCTGCTTATAGAGAAACTCTGTGTTCTTCCCGGCCTTGAAAGTGGTTCTACAGTGAGTGTAAAGAGGAGTGAGCTGAGAGGACATCCCTGTCTAGTGCCTCTTGAGAGTTGGAAACATTGTGAGCGAGTTCTGTTAGTAATTACAGCAGTTTTTGGTGATGTATATAATAATTTAATCCAGAAGATTATGTTGGGTCCAAATCCAAATTTGTCTAAAGTGGTAAATAAATAATCCCACTCAACTCTGTCGAAGGCCTTTTCCGCGTCTACGGATACTATCACTTCTGGGGTTTCTGATACTATAGGCGAGTATATAACCCTAAGTAATCTACGGATATTAGTGAATGAATGGCGGCCTTTGATAAATCCAGTTTGGTCCATAAATATAATGTCCGGTATAACACTATCTATTTTTGAAGCCAGGATTTTAGCTAATATTTTAACATCTACATTCAATAAAGAGATGGGTCTGTAGGAACTACAATCTGATGGATCTTTCCCAGGTTTTAATAATAAAGAAATTGATGCTTCTTCGAGTGTGTGTGGCAGAGCTCTATGGGTTAATGAATTTTCAAATATATCTGGTTTAGATGAGAATTGCTTATAAAACTCAATTGGATAGCGTCAGGCCCTGACTTTTTTTTTTTTTTGCTTTGCTGCAATTGAGCGTTTAATCTCCACCAGTTCCAATGGTTTATCTAATTTAGTCTTTTGTTCATTTGCCACAGTAGGAATTTTAATTTTCCCAAAAAATGCCAACATATTTTGTGTATTCAGAGCTTCTTAGGTGTACAATTTTGTAAAATAGTCTTTGAAGGTATTGTTAATTCCAATGGGATCAGTTGTTAATTCACCAGACGTATCGCGGATTTGCGGAGTTGAGAGGCTGATTTACATTTTATCTGGTGAGCCAAAAGTCTTCCAGCCTTATCCCCATGTTCATACACATACCTTCTGGCTCTTAGCAGATATTTTACAACTTGGTTTGTTGATATTAAACTATACTGCGATTGAAGGATCAGCCTTTCTTTAGAAAGTCCTGGTGTGGGAGTTTCAGAGTATTGTTTGTCTAAATTTAATATAGAACTAATTAGTTGCTTTTGTTGTTCTTGTTGTAATTTATTAACATAAGATGAGATTATTTCCCCACCAATAACGGTTTTAAGTGTTTCCCATAATAGGGAGGGGGATACCATATCTGACTTTTTTGTTAATAAAAATTTATAATAGGGCTGTGTTGAACCTCCAAGTTGGGCATTCTGCAGAGGCTAGGGTGAACTGAAAGTCAAGAACGAAATGTGCATGGTCCGACTCTACAATAGCTGATTATTCTGTGTTTTTTACAAGAGGTAGTAATATTTTATCAATCAACATATAATCAATTTTTGAGAATGAGTGGTGCACATGGGAAAAATAAGAATATTCTTTGCTATGGGGATGCAGAAATCTCCATGGTTCTACACAGCCAATTTGTGTTGTAAATGTAGATATGGCATGGGCCATCTGGGAGGGGGATGTTATTTTCGGATTGAATCGATCTAGGTTAAAATCACCCCCAAATATGAGGTGAATTTAAATCGGGAAGAAGTGAGATGATCTTACCGATGAAATCTGCATCATCATAGTTTGGAGCATACACATTATCCAATATTACTGGGGTATTATAAAGATTTCCAGAGCCTATGACATATCTACCATGAGGGTCTGATATAGTTCAATGAGCTACAAATTGAACCTTTTTTGTGGATTAATATTGCTGTCCCCCTAGTCTTACAGTTAAAGTTAGAATGAAAAACTTGGCCTATCTATGGCTTTCTTAGTCTATTTTGGTCAGTTACCTGTAAATGTGTCTCTTGTAAGTAAATTATAGTAGCCTTCATTTTTTTTTAAATGGGTGAACATTCTACTTCTCTTCACTGGCCCATTCAGCCCTTTCTAGTGTTGTTTTTGGCGGCCTGTCTTAATTTTAGTTTTTGTCTAGTCTTTGCGTCAAGCTGTCATTTTAGTTTTTATTAGTCTTAGTCACGTCCATACTCTTTTTAGTCTAGTCAA
>JBBPCX010071446.1:0-10028 GCA_037974365.1 Hydrocynus forskahlii
AGAGAGAGAGAGAGAGAGAGAGAGAGAGAGAGAGAGAGAGAGAGAAGAGAGAGGAAGAGAGAGAGAGAGAGAGAGAGAGTGAGCGTGCGCGTGTGTGTGTGTGTGTGTGAGTGAGAGAGAGAGAGCGCGAGAGAGGGTGAGCTTGTGTGTGTGTGTGTTTGTGTGTGTGTGAACGTGTTTATACTTATTAAACGTTGTGAAATAACTGTCTAAAAACAGTGTCCGGGAGCTCACAAGGCTAGTCTGAAGCGCCTCAGCTTGCCGCCACAGATAGCTCGCGAGACAGCAGCTGAACATTTACCTCAGGGAGCCGCATTATACGATGGCGATTTTCTAATATAATTTTTATACGTAAGGTTCAAAATAACACAAAAAAGTGATCAAATAAACATCTGTCACGAGTTGAAGACACTACAACAAGGACGGGGGGTTTACCCAGTACTAACCTGTAAACAGGTAAATAAAAACAAGGAGATGACACAGGCAGACTCTTTCCAGTTTTTCGTCCTGAGTGCATCTGAGGGCTGCGCGCGGAGGTCTGTCCCCATAGCAACCAGGACGCAACTGCTCCACCTGTGTCACGCATCCATGCTGAGACACCAGGCCTCCAAAGTGATGATAGTTGGAAAACATTTATTAAAATACAAAATAAAAGTAATAATACACCCTCAGACCTGCGGTCACCCACCCTGGGTGTGCCACACTAGCAACAGCTCAGAGCCTAGTAACAGCTCATATGCTACCTTCAAGTGCTATGGGAAAGATGACCCTTTCCAGTTGCAGTTTGAAAATTACAAATGTGTTGTGTTCAAGTGCTTTTGTTGTGGTAGTGAAGAAAAAACCTTGGCGGACCCACAGCTTGTCTTGAGCAGTTACTTGGGCAAAACAGTTTTAGACTTACTAATTAATCTGCTACAACAAGAGGATGGTGTATGTCACAACATTGTATAGGCTGCAAAACTACTCGCGAACAACAGCAAAAAAAAAAAAGAAAAACATTTATAAGGGTGCAACGCTTACCATTCACGATTTTTTCTTCGCTTTCCTCCATGATTAAAGCGCAAAGTTGATCTCATCTTGGCAACTCATGTATCAAAAATTCACCAGTGGAAATTACGACGTGGGGGGGGTGTTCGTGTGCAGTTTTCAGGTCGGTTGCTGGTATTTACCATAATTTTCCATAGGACGTGAAGGCATCATAAGATCCTATTTCCCAGTTCTGAAATCAGAATTATGACTTGTCATGCATTCAAGTGTTTAAGCGGGAAATTCACTGGACTGAGGAAGTAGTCTGTTGAAAAATATATACAACCTCTCGAAATCATTGTTTTAGTGGCTAATGTTTGATTTAAAAAAACAAATTGCAACAAAGTCTTGAGAGAAAAAGATAGACTGAGAAGGAGGGAATGCACATCAGGTGTAACATATCATTATCACAATATAGTTATCACAATTTCTGCTTTGAAAAATAAATGCGCAATGTTATATTTATGGTAAAAAGTGTTTTATATAAATGAATAACCCACAATAGGAAATATACAGTGACTAGTTGTCATTGAGGCATGCCCTGCCCCACGTTTTAATATCACAATTTGGCAATTGGGTGAAAAAACGGTGAAAAATCCCACTGGTAAAAACAACTTGGTTTGACCATTCAAGTGCTCAGAATGCCTGGGTGCATTTAAAGGCAGTATTACCCCAGCCAAGGTTCATGGCCCAGCAACAATGGACACAAGGTCCATGGCCCAGCAAAAAACTGGACCATGGAGTGGTGGAAGAAGGTGTCCTGGTCTGATGGATCACGTTTTCTCCTACATTGTGTGGATGGTCGAGTGTGTCTGTCACTTAGCTGGGAAAGAGATTGCACCAGAATGTTCTGCTGGGAAACCTTCAATGTGCATTACTTTACTTACTGTGGTCAACTGAGATATCCCTGTCAACTGTGTAAGTACCACACCTCCTCAGGTAGGGAGGAGTGGTCCTCTCCATTGACTGTGTAGGAAAGGGAGACTAAGTACCTGCAGCCACCTTCTTCGTGGAAGAATCAAGGTCTTGATTTCAATGTTTGCGGATGGCCAGACCTCCGCAAATTCCCCTCTGTTCCTAAGTCAGACAGACTTTCCCTGGGAAGGAACTTCCACAATCTTCAAGGATCTTAGACTTTTGCACACCAAAGAGCAAACATTCGTTTCAAAACAAGACTGTGAATCTGGGCAGTGTTGTGTTTAATTAAAGCTTAATGCCGTGTGTTATACTTGAGTTTCTAGTTAGTTTAACCTGTGTAACTTTCGCTGCTTGGCTGATTAGGTCATCCGGTTTAACAAAGGAATCTTAGCACGATGCTCTGATCTCCTTAGTTTCACTTTCACATATGTGCGGACACGCGAGGCTCTTGTATGTGATCTCTCCCTCTTGGTCTCTTTTACATAATAATATGTGTAGTTCCATGGTGATTTCCAGATGGTAGAGTGAGCTCTGGTTACTGTTATGTTAATCTCGTTAGTATCATACAATGCTGCTTCTGTGACTAAGTGTCCTCCATTCTGTTTGTGAATGCTTGTATGATGGGGTACATTCAAATTTCTCTTCAAAATCCTGGCCGCTGATCATGACCACACGGGGAAGACAAAGGGTCATATAACCAAAAAATCGTAAATTCTAAAGCTGATTGAAGTAAAGGATATCCGAAGGTTTTAAATCCCATAGTTACAAATAGATGAGTGTATAACTCCTTATCTGAGTGCTCCATTGACACGCACATCACACACAGACACAACAATGCAATTAGTCTCTTTGATCACTCAACAACCATATGGCATTGTCCTGTTCTATTCACCCCTGATTGTGTTGCTGTTCTGTGTCAATAAATGCCAATTGACTGAATCCTGTGTCTATTGTTATCACTAAAAATATGAATCCATCGGAAGCCACACTATTTTTGAAAGTTTAACCTTTAGAACTTGGGTCATTATTACTCATTTCAATTCAAATTTATAAAAAGACTTCATAAATCTTTTAAATAATTGTAATTTTAATATTAATTTAGTGAGGCTGATTACTTAATGAGAATTATACTAGCAGCATCTTTGATTGGCATCATACAGAGCCGTCTTTCTGTTTCTATGGTGGGTTTTGAAGGCCACTTTGGGAAACCCTGCCCTGGAGGGCATGTTGTAGGGGAGACTTTGGAGTACTGCACCTCACTCTCCTCTCTGAAATTTTTGCAAGGGCACTTTATTGTGTTTTCTTACCTGGAAGGGCATCTAAGAGGGCGCTTCAGGTGTTTTTTCATCTGAAAAGCACCTGTAGGGGACCTTAAGTAAATGCCACCATAAGGGCACCTATATGGCACCACATCACACTTTTGTCCTTTAGGAAACTTCCCCACATGCTCACACATGCAGAGACACTCATTACAATACTACATCACATTTTATCCACTGGTGGGACCTGGACAGCACCACATTCCATTTTCTGGCAAGGGCACCCTTCGGGACGCTGTTATGCATGGGCAGCATCGAGGAGAATAACAGGATCCTTTTCCATTTGAGAGGCACAGAAAGAGAGGGTAAAGTTTAGAACATTGTAAGGACACATTATAGGGCAAGTTTTCTCCACCAGAAGGCATGTTAAGACATGTTATCAAATGTTCTTGCTCTAGAGAGCACGTCGTAATGGGCACCCCACTGGCACTTAATCATGTTTCCAGCCAATGGGGCTCTTTCTTTCATCAGCACTCTAGAGGGCATTGGTGGAGTGGTGACCCCTCTGACACAACCCCCCCAATTTGACAATGTGCTTCATAAATGAACCAGACTTGACCAAAAAAAGAAAAAACAGTAGGGCAGAAGGAAGGAGATAAAAAGCCAAGCAAGGGACAGGAGAGCAGTCGAGAAAGGGAAGAGAAGGAGGCAGAAATTAGCCACAAATAGCTGAGTGAGAGGTGAGAAGAAAAAAGAGAATCAGAATAAGAGGGAGAGCAGGGCAGTGATGGGAGCCTGCTATAACATGATCTTGGAGTTGGTTTACAGCCATTTATCATGAATGCAAAACATACAAAACTTATAGATCCTACAGTGTTTAGATGAGATGTCCTTACTGGCCATGAGATCAAGTAAAATCATAGAGAAGTGTGTATGGATGTGTATTATTTTCCCCAGTATGACTGAATGGTCCTCTTGAGTGTTCTGAGTGATTTTGTCATGAGGGTTAAATCTGCTCCATTTCCTACATTTGGTCCACTTTGGCATTCTGTAAGTGGTCTCATGTCATGCTGAAGGTCAGGCCTCATTCGAACCCGACACATCCTGCCACCTGCCACCTGTTATGACAAGCCCGCGTCACTGCTCTTAAAATCACATTCAGTCACTTCAAAGTTGAGCTGTTTTTCTTGCCGTTTCCATGATTTTGCCTATCCCCTGTGAACCCTTACTCTGATGGAATCCATCTCTGCACACAAATGACCATAGCACCATCTTGTGGAAATAAACTGAAAAGTGTTTGAGCGTCCTCTGTTTAAAGAGAAATAACCTTCACAATATTAGCTAATGAAAAAAATTCTGATGCTCCAGTTTTTAGTTTAAATAAAAAACACACACAGGTAGAAATACATCACATCTAACACATGCTGCAGTTTCCAATTTTAAGGAAAATTGGCATGTACCAGTGGTTCCAGTTGTCAAATTTTGTAAAAATGAAGAAAATTTTTCAATTTTGAATACTCTGCACACTGCTTCTTCAGCCTCCTGAGCCTCTTGACCAAGAGGTCAAAGCAAATTAGCAAAGCAAATTAGCTTGTGAATCCTTAAATATGGCGCATCCTGTTCAAAGCTGAGTTAGAAGAAAGATCTGTGGAGGAGCTGGAGATCACTGAGAGGACAAATGTACCATTTGGTGGCATCAGAAATTAATAGCCATAAGATATAACTTTTTGTTTACTGAGTGGCACAATGTAGCTACAGTACGTAACACAGTCAGTGCCACCAGCCACTAAACAGCTAAAAACAAAAAATGGGGCAAAAAACCCTAAAATTGCATGCAAGCCTTTTTATTTAAGGAGATCTTCAAAGTTTTATCTTCAAATCATGGGAGGTGTTGGAGCCTATCCCAGCACTTATAAGGTGAACGGCAAACACCCTAGATGGGTCACCAGTCCAGACACACAGGCATCTTGTAATTTAGCATCTCCAACCAACCTGACATGTCTTTGGACAGAACTCTGGCCATGCCAACCGAGATTCACACCCAGGAGCTCCTCACTAGGAGGTGACTGCTCACCACATCTTCTTAAGAATGGTTTTGATTCTTAAAACCTTTTAATGCCTGAACCAAGAAATAATGGACAGAAAATTATATTTTTTCGAATCTTTATATTTAGTCAAATTTTTATTAGGCCCTTTAAAAAAAAATTATATAAGTATGTTTTTTTGTTTGTATCATATTTGATACTTTGGGCATTACACACAATTTGGGCAATAATGAACTTTGCCATCTATAAGATCCTTGGACATCCATAACATCTAAATGTTTCTTTCTTTAAACACCTGCCATTTTCCATCCTTTTCTTTCACTTTGTAATGTGATAACCAGGCAGCCCATGCCATTTGGAACAATAATAACAACATTCCAAAACTTTCTTTGTATAACCTCTTCCATGGTGGAGTTTGTATTTGTGATGATGAGGAGTGTGGCGAAGGGCATTGTGATGGAGAGGGCAGTGGCCTACCAGGCCTGACTTTTCCTTTTCCTGCACTTATCAGGCAAGCGCCAATTGAGGCCTGAAACCTTCTCAGGGGCATGGTGTCTTTCTACTGGTCTTGTGCTCACATGTCTCTTCGGTACAGGATCCAGGCATTGATCAGTGCCATTGAGACACTATGTCACCAAATATACAAGTACCATCTTCTGGTTTTCAAGCTGTATTTTTACAGTGCAGAGAGCATATCCAAAAGATCAACACCACCCATAAATCTGTTGTAGGTCTCCACAATGGCTGGTCTGGGAACCATAACATATGTCTTGGTCTTCTGATCCCAACGTTTCATCTGACCTTGGGGAGTGATGCCAACAAAAGAAGACACCAGGTTGACAGATTTCTTGTCACACCACCGGACAATTATGCCGTTTTGATTCACTCTTTGATCCATGGACCCTCTTCCCTGTTTCTTCAGGTCTTTTTCCACCATCATCTGGCATTCGTGTACCCTCTTCATTCTGATGGTGCCAACGTAGTACATCCCTCGGTCCCGCAGGTGTTCCAGCAGTGGGAGTGATGTGAAATAGTTTTCTGCGAACACCTTGTGGTTCTTTCCTACAGGAAGGGTTGATGTCAACTGAGAACCACATCTCCACTCACACCAACATTTGTGTGGTTTTCCTGGCATGTAGATTTTCAGCTGAGATTTCCCCTTGAAAGGAACTATGATCTCATCAACTACATGATACATCCGCAACTTAATGTACCTTGTATCTAATTCCCAATAAGCTCTTTCACTGGACATCTGTACCAAACCCATTGGCATGTACAACCGAAAACTCAATTTCTTTGCCAGTTGTGTTGACTGATTTTCCTTCTTTCTGCACACTGTACAGGTTTGTTTGGTCTGCAACTAGCTGTAACATTTCATTTGTAACAAATTGCTTGACGTACATACAGTTGTGCTCATACGTTTACATACCCTGGCAGAATTTATGATTTCTTAACCATTTTTCAGAGAATTTCAATGATAAACTTTTCTTTCACTCATGGTTAGCGGTTGGCTGAAGCCATTTATTGTCAAACAACTGTGTTTACTCTTTTCAAATCATAATCACAACACAAACTACCCAAATTACCCTGATCAAAAGTTTACATTCCCCAGTTCTGAACCATGTATTGCCCCCTTTAACATCAATGATAGCTTGAAGTCTTTTGTGGTAGTTGTGGATGAGGCTCTTTATCTTCTCAGATGGTAAAGCTACCCATTCTTCCTGCCAAAAAGCCTCCAGTTCCTGTAAATTCTTGGGCTGTCTTGCATAAATTGCATGTTTGAGGTCTCCCTAGAGGGCTCAATGATATTGAGGTCAGGAGACTGAGATGGCCACTCCAGAACCTTTGCTTTATTTTGCTGTAGCCAATGACAGGTCAGCTTAGCCTTGTGTTTTGGATCATTGTCATGTTGGAATGTCCAAGTACGTCCCATGCAGAGCTTGGGGCTGATGAGTGCAATTTTTTCTCCAGTAACTTACTGCATTCATCTTGCCATCAATTCTGACCAAATTTCCTGTGCCTTTGTAGCTCACACATCCCCAAAACATCAGTGATCCACCACCGTGTTTCACAGTAGGAATGGTGTACCTTTCATCATAGGCCTTGTTGACTCCTCTCCAAATGTAGCGTTTATGGTTGTGGCCAAAAAGTTCAATTTTAGTCTCATCACTCCAAATGACTTTGTGCCAGAAGGTTAGAGGCTTATCTCTGTGCTGTTTGGCATATTGTAAGCAGGATACTTTGTGGCATTTGCATAGTAATGGCTTTCTTCTGGCAATTCGACCATGCAGCCCATCTTTCTTCAAGTGCCTCCTTATTGTGCATCTTGAAACAGCCACACCATATGTTTTCAGAGGGTCCTGTATTTCACCTGAAGTTATTTGTGGGTTTTTCTTTGCATTTCAAACAATTTTCCTGGCAGTTGTGGCTGAAATTTTAGTTGGTCTACATGACCGTGGTTTGGTTTCAACAGAACCCCTAATTTTCCACTTTTTAATTAGAGTTTGAACACTGCTGATTTGCATTCTCAATTCTTTTGATATCCCTTTCCTGTTTTAAAGAGTTGAATACTCTTTCCCGCAGATCTTTTGACAATTCTTTTGCTTGCCCCATGACTTCGAATCCAAAAAACGTCAGTGCCGCACTGGATGAAAGATGCAAGGGTCTGTCAGGAGTCCAGAAACCCACTGAACTTTTAAACACACCCACTAATTACAAGTAAACAGATCACAGGTGAAGATGGTTACCTTTAATAGCCATTCAAACCCCTTTGTGTCAAGTTGTCACAATTGATTCCTCAAAACACTGTATTATGGACTATGGAAGACAAATGTATATAACATCCAGAAAAAAATAACAAATGACCATTGAGGGATTTACCACTAAAGCTCCCTTTATATCTGCTGTAGCAATTTTGATACAAACATTTTCTGCTCAATTTTACTACAAACTAAATGTAAAAAAAATAAGTAATTCTAAGTTTTTTGAACAAAGTAAGTGCTTATTTTAAAATATTAATAAATATGTAAAGGAAAATCTTACCATAAAATCATCAAATTACCAATATCCTTCACCTTGACATAATCAGCAGGGTGCTAATCAAATTCGGCCATTTTGAATTTCAACATACCACATGTGAGAATTGTTGTAGTGCAACAGGTAGCCAACAGAGGGCAGAAGACAAGCATCAGATATTATATAAAGGGTTTTATGTAAAGTTTATATCTCATAGTAATGCAATGGATCTCAGAAATGCATGTCTCAAATATGAAACACACCGTGTGTCCACAAAAAAGGATAGAAAACCAGTACTGCCCAAACTGAAGACCCAGAACAACAGAATCAGGGGACTGCCTTTAAGTAAAACATACACAACCCATGAATAGTGTAGCCTACAGTATGTTAATAGGACATTAACAGAAATCTATTATGCCAATTATGCTAACTTAGAGATCCGCTATCCAGAAGTTAATCACCTCTAGAAGCAAGTGGTTACCAGAAACCTAGATATTATGAAGTGAATGTGTATTGGCGAGTTTCAAAAGTTTGTCCTCTTGCTCACAGGGCCTAATGTGCCCAATTCCAAAAGACTGGCTCTTGTGAATCTAAAAAGCTCATTAATCATGAGCAAAGAAAAGTTCATGGTTTATTTGTTGGTTGGCATGGTCTAATGTTAAAACAAATCCTTCAATCCTCACAAAATAAGTGTACTACTAGGCACTTCATTTTAAAAATACACTTAACTGCTTCACCAAAAGCATTTCTGATTTATCTCCAAGTTCAAACTGCTTTTTAATGAAATATGTTCTAATTTACAAAAAGCATGCTTAAAATGTTTTATTCCAATATGAATAAAAGTCTTATAGAAATTTGACACACTCAACCCATACTACAAAGCACCACTTAGCATAAACCTCAAAATCCACTTGATTTGTTACTAGCACCATTCTTCAATTGTCGAAATTGTATTCTTTATCTAGCAGCTGATTAGAGTTCTGACAAGAGCTAATTCTTAACTTGCTAGCTTAGATACCAGTTTGAGACCAGGCCATCATAAAAATATTTGGCAATTTCAGTGTTAAAACCCTCAGTATGGAGCTCGATGCAGTATCTTGCCTCATGGGGTGAGGACGGTCACGAGAAAGGTGAGGGATCAGCCCAGAACTACACGGGAGGAGCCTGTTATTGATCTGAAGGCATTAGGGACCACAGTGACTAAGAACACCATTGGTGACACACTGCATCACAATGGATTAAAATCGTGCAGTGCCCACAAGGTCCCCCTTCTCAAGAAGGCACATGTACAGCCAATCTTAAGTTTGCCACTGAACATCTAAATGATTTAGAGAAGGCTTGGGTTAAAGTGCTGTGGTCAGATGAGACCAAAATCTAACTCTTTGGCATCAACTCGACCCACCGTGTTAGGAGGAGGAGAAATGCTGAGTATGACCCAAAAGAATACCAGCCCAGTCGAGCATTGAGGTGGAAACATTATCCTTGGGGATGTTTTTCTTCCACGGATACAGAATGACCTCACCACATTGAGGGGGCAACTGATGGATCCATGTGCCAAAAAATCTTGGACGAGAAACTCCTTCCCTCAGCCAGAACACTGAAGATGGGTTGTGGATGAATATTCCAACAATGACAATGACCCACAACATACTGCCAAGGTAGCAAAGGAGTGGCTAAAGAAGAAGCAAATTAAGGTCCTGGAGTGGCCTAGCCAGTCTCCAGACCTCAATAGAAAATCTGTGGAGGGAGCTGAAGCATCGCGTTG
>JBBPCX010071447.1:0-10028 GCA_037974365.1 Hydrocynus forskahlii
CTGTCCCTGTGACTAATGACTGTGAGACTGTCCCTGTGACTAATGACTGTGAGACTGTCCCTGTGACTAATGACTGTGAGACTGTCCCTGTGACTAATGACTGTGAGACTGTCCCTGTGACTAATGACTGTGAGACTGTCCCTGTGACTAATGACTGTAAGACTGTCCCTGTGACTAATGACTGTAAGACTGTCCCCGTGACTAATGACTATGAGACTGTGTCTGTAACTAGTGACTGTGAGACTGTGTCTGTTACTTGTGACTGTGAGACTGTGTCTGTTACTTGTGATTGTAAGTCGCTCTGGATAAGGGTGTCTGCCAAATGCCATAATTGTAAATGTAGTGACGTTCCTACCAATATCCAATAATTTCTGAATTGTCCCTTGCAATAATTTAAAACAAATCAAATAAAACCACTCTTTTCTGTCAGGGTTGGAGCACAAATGTTAAACAGTACTATTTCTCTACTGAGAGTCCCACCTTCCTAACCCAGTATCATTATCTGATTGGCTGTGTGGTTTCTTGCTAACATGTGATTGGCTAAAGCTTTCTTTCTTTAAGAAGCACTGGAGCTCAGTGCAGTAGTTTGTGTGGATGTATTCAAGAAAGAGAACGAGTTTATACTAACAGTATTTGTTTAAATGGAAATACATATTTCTTGATCATTGGTTTGAAATGGTAACAGTGTCTGCCTCAAAATGTTCTTCAAGGTTCGTCAGGTGACAAATGAAAATAAAGAATTTCTTGTGTTCTGTGATTACAGTAATTTGTGAGGTATGTTTAGTGTGTGTTATGGAGTCTGATGGCTTGTAGGAAAAAGCTCATGCACAGTCTGGCCAATCAGACTTTAATAATGCAATAATGACTTGTAATGTCAGTAATACTAGTAGTAACTTTCTTAATAATCTGTATTATGTGTTTGCCTTGTCATAACAGGGAAATTTGTGATCAGTGTTATACATTTAAACAGCCACTGTGTCTGTATGATTGGTGTAAACACCAATCATACAATCATTTCAGCGCTATGAATCTTGCTTCATAGCGCTGAAATATCCAAATCAGACACATGATGGCAGATGTCATATGCTGTCATGACATAACCCGTCATAACAGCTCATTATTATGTGTTGTGTTACCATTACTAGTAATTAAGGGAGATTCTACAATGTCTGGTGTCATGGCAGCTAATGTGACGTGCTAATTATTAACATATAAACATTATAGTATCTGTCATGACCTTTACTGGTGATGATGACACTAAATAATGGACATGGTGTGTCTTGAAAACTTAGGACAGTGTATAACATCACTTCCACTATGACATGCTTGTATTAGTGTTATGTAACAAGTAAAGGTTTACCCAACTGTTACTATAATCTCATTTCAAAGTAGAGAAGTGGCTCTTTTGTTGTTGTTGTGTAAGCAACCACGACTTTTTAAAGTCAGAGGCAACTTTCTGACTTTCTAAGTGGGAATTCCCAGTTCAGGGGACATTTTCTATTATTTTTCCGAGCCAAAGATTGGAAATTCACAGTCTTTAGTGACATGCAGTATTAGAAATTGCTCCTTATGAGGGAGTGTGAGAACTATCTGAGAACTTTCGTAAGACTACAGCCCTGCAAACCAGTGGACTGTTTTGAAAAACTGTGCCGAATTAATCTAACTTAATTTAACTGTTTTTTTAGACTTTAAGCAACACTGCTTGCTTCCGTTCTTTTGAATAATTTTTACATCACCTTCAGTAAGTACAAGTACAAATACACCTAAATACATGCATATTCAGCCGTGCACAGTCAGAGGGGGATGCAGATGGAGAGTGTAATGCGCCCTCTGGTGGTGAGGATGACTATAATGTCCTTGGCACAGTAACCTCTAGCATACATGCCATCATTAACAAAATCACTGTAATCAGTGAAGAACTGGGGCCGTTTGAGGCAGTATAATCAGCCTAAACACAACCGCTCTGCTTGATTTCAGACTCTGGACCAGAACATCTCCCCCGGCATGTAAACACAACACTCTCCAGCATTCTGCAATCCTGAGCACACGGCCAGGGCAGCTCACTCTCTTATACACAATCAGACACTCAGAGTTTAGTGCTCGGAGTCTGTCTTTGTCTCTGGAGTCATTTTAAGGCTTTTAAAAGAGCTGAAAGTGAAGTTTACATAGTTTTCCCCTTAAATTTACACACACACATCAGACAAGACATGTGTGGTGAAGTTTGCTTTTTTTTTGGTTTTATTCTGGAGCTACAAGACTAATATAGCTAACAAATAATGGAGGCATATATACCCACCAACTAGCACTGTGCTGACTGCCTAAATCGTCTCTCACTAACCACAAACTGCATCGTACTGTCAAATAAGCTACAATAGACGTGTTTATTGTGGTTTCTGATACTGTATGACTTGCTATGTCTATAAATTTAAATGCTGCATAGCTAAAAACAGTAGAGGCATAAACATGCACATTCTTGTTGATAACAACAAAGAAAAAATACTAGCACAGTGAAACAAATACATTTTATTTGTCTACATTACAGGACATCTTTCTGTGATGAAACTGTGCATTAAAGCATGACTGTGTTGAATTTGTTTGGGATGAACTTCTCTCCCTGTTTACAGCAGGAGGTTTAGTTGTGACACTGCTCTACAGCTAAGCTTGCGGTGTGGAGGCTGTAATTTAGTCTGATTAGTCCTGACTAAGCGCTGTTTTCTTGCTTTAAATTGGGCCTAAATTACAAAGGCAAACAAAATGATACAGGTCTGTGACTTGCACACACTTATATACACACATGTACACTTTTTACATTTTATATGCACAGATTTATACGTTTTCCACTATAAATAAATGACCATGTAACATATACTTTAAAGACTTGAATGAAAGTCTGATGATGTTTTGGGTCATATTTATGCAGAAATATAGACAATTCTAAAGGGATCACCAACTTTCAAGAAACACCAAGTACGATATGCACACATTGGTTCTGCATGAATAAGATATATTACGGTTATACAGTACTTCTTACTGCAACCTGTTTAATGACATAAAATGCTGAACTTTTCTGTAATTTTGTCAACAGTTTTTGAAAAAGATTTTTTAGCTGTACTATTTCTTGACATGGCTGTTTTGTATGAACTCTCTTTAATGAATGTGTTTACTTCTGCAGCCTGTATTATATAGCTCATCACTTTTATCAGGTGTGGTGAGGTTTTAATGTATGTCTTTTGTGTTTGTGTGTTCAGGCCGTTCTTCGAGGGAATGTCTCAGTCCAGCTCTCAGACGGAGATCGGCAGCCTGAACAGCAAAGGAAGCCTCACCAGAGACCCTTTCAGCCCTGTAAGAGAGAGAGAGAGTCCATTATATCTCAGAGAGAGAGAGAGATTGAGAGAGGGATTGAGAGACAAGAGAGAGAGAGAGATTGAGAGATGAGAGAGAGGGATTGAGAGATTGAGAGATGAGAGAGAGGGATAGAGAGATTGAGAGACAAGAGATAGAGAGAGATTGAGAGAGTATGTGATTGGGTTTGGAGAGTGAAGAACAGAAGGATTAGTGAAATATGAATAAAGAATGGAAGGATGAGGTGGTGATAAAGCGATGAACAAGGTGAAGAGGGGGCGGCAATTATAGGTTGATTAATCCATATACAGATTAATCCTGAACTAAAACAGCTACAGTTTGACTGTGGAACTGAAAAAAGCACACTGGCGCACTGGATGTCAATACAACCTTTTCAGTATATTTACATTTAGATTGGACTATTCATTGGGAGTGTTTTTTCAAGTTTGCATGAATCTGAGGGTAAATTTGGTGTTGTAGTTTTAGACCTGTATAGTTTTTGACTACAGCAGCATAGACCAGTTTGGTAGCACTTCAGTCTGGAAATACATTGTTATATTGTGGCTCTAAACAAATAATTTTACTGCTGATGAAAATTCACTTAATTCTACAAATTTGTATTTCTACAAATAGTTCTTAAAAACTAAACTAACTAAAGTCATGGTAACCAGCTATGAAGGCCTTGTGAAACCAAAATGTGGTTTGTTGTACTTTCTAAAAAGTGCACTAAACTTGAAAAGCACATACTTTAATACATGCTAAAGGTGTTAAAGTGAGTGGGGGTGAACTTTTAGGATTGGGCACTAAAGAACATCTTACTGCCTGTTCATTATACCTGATATGAGCTGATAAGTGGCTTTGATAAACATCAACAGTTTCTTACTGGACCGAACAGGAGTTTTGCTAACATTTTGTGAAGCTTGTGCAGCCTTACAGCAGATAGTGTGACTGTGTGGAGCGTAGATAGATTAGATAGACAAATTCCCAACAGCTTAATTCACTTCATTGCTGTGCCAAGAAAAATGACCCCTCATGTCCAGTCGACTAATATCCCATAGTGAAGTGTTTTAATGCACTCTAGCTCAAACTCTTCCAGCGGTCAGTGCTTAACAGGCCCACGTCCAGCAGTGCGTGTGTCAGTGTGTGCTGGAGTGGTTTGATCATTTACCATCATGATGCCTGGGACCAAAATGATCACGATTTTTGGTGTTTGTTAAGATGTTCTCGCACTGTTGCACATTCATCACAGGAATTATTTTAATTCACCGTTCACCCAGTTTTCTGCCTAGTTTAGTCTCATCCAGTTCCCAGCTCCTAGCTGCATCTCCCCGTCATACAGTGCCACCAGTCTGGGAGAGTGAAGGCTAGTCTGTGCATCACATGTACACATGAAGATTCAAGATTCTTAATTTGTCACTTGCATAGTGATACACACGCAGTACAACACGCGGTATCCTGAACGCTCCTTTTATGACCGTGCAGACATTACAAAATACAATTTTTCAATTTAGCACCAAACTAAACTTTTTTGAATCAAAAATAATAAGAACAAGTAAAGTAAAATGTAAGCACATTTTTAAAATTAAAACACAGATCTGAAAACAAATCTAAAATAGAAAGCAAAGCAGCTTAAAGGTTAACAATGTAAGGTAAATTAGAGTTTTAAATGTTTTTTTTTTTTTTAAGTTATAAGTGTAGCATCAGTCTGGCAGATTTACAATTGTACAGTGTGCAGGTGGGATGTTAAAGTGCATTGTGCCATGTTAGTGCGGCAGTGAAGCACCACCACATCTGTTCAAAGTGCTACTAATGCAACCTTATTAGACAGATCAGCTCAGTTGGAGGAAAACACTAACAGCCATTTCAGCTAACAGATGTTTTGCTCTGTGATTACCCACATCACCCACCCAGAATGAGCAAGGCCAGTTATGCTCTCTGCTGTAATGCTGTGCTGCTGCTGGGGATCGATCTGCCGATAATAGAGCCTATACTTAGATGATTAGGCCACTCAGAGATCCACTAAACCTCCTGTGTGTGTTCTTTTTTCAGAACACAAAATTACAACAAGCCGTGGCAGGTTACCAAAATACACACTGCATATTCTACTCATGTTACCCTGGTACAGACTTTTCAAGGCCGCTATAACATCGGGCTCATTATTCTGAATAGTGCACGGTTATCAGAACTGTAAAACAGCATCATGATTTGTGCACTGATATATCATTAGTCAAAATCTCGGCAGTTCGCATGTATACAGTGAGACGAGACGGTGTGCCTCCAGATTTTACAGCGTACATAAAGGCACAGAGTACCCATATATTAATAAATTATAAATATAAACTCTAAACTAGTAAAAATGTACAATTTAGTACAAAGGTCATTTTAACATCCAAAAATTGTGGAAATGTTGCATCAGCAGTCAAGTGGAAAGCAAACGGAATACTGGAATCCAATTGTGTGCTTTATATGAGCAAGTGATCAATGACAGTTTAATGTAAATATATAGTCAGTCTATGAAAATACAGTAACTGAGGCAAGATTCAAGTACAACAGGAAAAACTGTATCATTAATACTGATAACTGCCCCATTCCTGGACTGGGACTACGATGGTGGTGGAGGTTTCTGTTATATTGCAGCATTCGCATGGAAAAGTGTTTGGAATGCTGTAGAAAGTGTGTGTGTGCATCCTGTGTGTTTGGGGAGCTTTGATTTTTAACTACATCTCTTTTGTTCTCCAGCAGGGGGAGCAGCCTCCCTCGGATAAAATGAAACACTCCCGCAGTCGCAACCTGGAGGAGGCCCAGACCCAGTCGGACTCACTGGTGAGAAACTGCTCTAGACCAAACACACAGAAATGCATTTGTAGTGGACTAAATATTGCAATAAAATTTACAGACATGTTACAAGTATTTAGTTTTTCTGAAGTCTGTGATGAAGTTGGAATGGAACAAATGCACCAGCAATACAGAAATCCCACAAAAAGTTGATTCAAAACAGTGAAGGCTTTTTCATTCAGTGTTCACATTTTAAGAAGGAGGGATTAACGGATCATGAGTAAAATAGTGACATTACTGGTGATGTCAAGAGCCGCAGTATTCAGGATCTTTATTTGTCAAATGTCAGTTGTTCAGCGATACATAAAGATGTACTTATTTGAGTAAGTTGCTCTAGAACCGGGAACTCAGAGCCTCAAATCTGTTTCTTGCATGAGTTTTGCCAGTGGTTGAGGTAAAATCAACTATGTGAAACCAACGCCCTGATGATGATAAACCATAATTCTAATTCATTACGTCCTTAACAACCCATAAACTCTGTATATGTGTAAGACGCTACAGCTGAGTCTTTTATAGCAAAAACAGTGCAAGCGACTGGGGTTCAGCCGGCTGTTGTACTGTTGCCCCCTACTGGATATACACCAATCAGCCATTAAAACCAGCTGCCTTTATTCCGCCAAAACAGGTTCCTTTATTCCGCCAAAACAGCTCTGACACATCGAGGAATGGACTCCACAAGATCCCTGAAGGTGTGCTGTGGCATCTGGTCCAAGAAGTTAGCAGCAGATCCTTTAAGTTGTGTTCGTCATTACTGCTTTATCCAGCACATCCCACAGATGCTCAGTCAGATCTGGGGAATGTGGAGGCCTTTGCCATGTTCCTGAAAACATTCCTGAACAATTTTTGCGGTGTGGCAGGGCACATTTTCCTCCTAAAAGACGCCACTGCCTTTAGAGACATAATGTTACCAAGAAGGGGTGTGCCTGGTCTTCAAGAGTGTTTAGGTCGGGGTTTGTGTTAAAGTAACATCCTCAAAAGTAAGAACTCAAAGTTTCCCAGCAGAATTGTGCCCAGAACATCACGCTCTCTTCTTCTAATAGTGCGTCAAAGAGCCTTGGGTGCCCATGGTCATGCTTTCTGGGAACAGCCTTCAAGATCTGCTATTTTGACTCAAAGTTTTCCTGCTTCTAACACATGACTGTTAGAACTTCAACAACTGACTGTTCACGTGCTGCCTAATATTTCCCACCCCTTGACAGGTTCCATTATAACGAGCTAATCGGTGTTATTCACTTCACCTGATGGTGGTTTTAATGTTCAGTGAATTTAGAACTGCAGTGATAAAATTACCCAAATTATGGTACATTATAAAATATCAAAAATATTTTAAGGGGTGATTTTGAAAATGAGTATTTACAGAAATAGTTCAAAGCTTATAAAATATTCTGGCGAGCTCCAGTATTGAATCTACTGCGCAGTTTATACTGTTCCTGTTCCCTGACTGCAGTTTACAGACTCTGTCATGGTCTAATTCTGTTTTATGGTGCATTCTGATATAGTCAGTGTAGGATGTGTATGATGATGCTATTTGTTATGATAACATATTGTCATGTTGTCCACACACACACATACACACACACACACACAGGCATGTAATTCTACATGTTCACAAACTGTATCTCTCAACACTTAAGAAAGAAATGAAGTTAAGTGTGTGTGTGTGTGTGTTTGTATGTGTATAGGAGATAAATGATCAGGAGCTGTTTTCAGAAGTTGGCCCAGCCATCACCGTGTCTGTGGCTGAGAAACCCCGTACACCCATGAAGAGCAACAAGAGCGAAGGTCAATCCATGCCCTCTCCCAGGTCAGAACACACACACACACACACACACACACACACACACACACACACTGTGTCACCCTGTATATATGTATATATACTTGAAGTCTAGGGCAATATAAGCCAAGCAACTGGTCAGATCTGAGATCTTGCCAAATACTGAGCCTGCATCAGTGTATGATAACTGTTATAACTTGTTTAATGATTTATAAACAAAATCTAATTTACAACCTGATAACAAAATATTTATAAACCCTTTACAAGGGTGGTCTTATTTTAAAGTGTTGCTCACTCTCGTTCTGTGTGTGTGTGTGTGTGTGTGTGTGTGTGTGTGTGTGTGTGTGTGTGTTTAGGTTGGATGGGGCACACACACCCCGACAGAAGCGCAGCACTCCGATGAAGGAGCGGCAGCTCTCTAAACCTCTGAGTGAAAGAACAAATAGCTCCGACAGTGAGAGGTCACCTGAACTCGGCCACAGTACACAGGTCTCACACGCACACACACACACACTCACACACACACACACACTCACAGCACACAGTCATATATTATGTATACACTGGGCTTGCAAAGTTAAACTGTTGTTTGCCCAGTAAATTATTAACTTTTTTTTAACCATTAACACATTTTCCTCGACTGACCCGTCTGTAGTTTCAGGCTGAAGCCCGGCGGCTTGAGATCTGTCCGTTTCTGTTATAGAGTCTGTAATAGAATACATACCAGTGGCTCTCCTGCACAACTCTGAAAAGGCTTTCTTTATAAAAGCTGTTTCCAGCTACTGTCATGACGCCAAATTTGTTTATCATGCAAACAAGCAACTGAAGTACCATTTACATGCAAAACACACCACTGGGTAAAAGTCACTGGAGGACGCCTGGACAGTGCATGCAGGAGACTATTTAGAAAACCTAAATTTGGATTTTTGAAAACATTGACACCGAAGTCAGTTCAGATTCCACTTGTCATATTCCACCTCTGTCTCTCTCTCTCTCTCTCTCTCTCTCTGTCTGTCTCTCTCCCTCTATCTCTCTCTGTCTCTGTCTCTCTCTCTCTCTCTCTCTCTGTGTCTGTCTCTCTCAGTGGAGGTGGCATGGGAGCACGGCTAAATAAAGAATGTTAATGCACTGTTTCATGTTGCACCACAAATTCAGTTTGAATTATTAATGTTTGGCTGACTCATCTGAATCTTGTCTCTTTGTGTGTGTGTGTGTGTGTGTGTGTGTGCGCGTACATGCACAGGTCCTCAGAAAAGCCGTGTATGATCAGTTGAATCTGATTTTGTTGTCTGAAGCTGCACTACCTGAAAGCGTCATTCTTGTCAATGGCACAGACTGGCAAGGCCAGGTATGTGTGTGTGTGTGTGTTTGTGTGTGTGTGTGTGTGTGTGTGTGTTAATTATACTGAAGATGTGTTAATGATCTAATTATGGAGGGAACCTAATGGAATGTCATAGATGCTGGTTTCTTTACTTCAGTCTAGCTCGGTTTAGGTGTGTTACATTTTTAAGTCCAGATTTTGTTAAAAAAAAACAAATAAGATAAAAAACCCAGAGAAAACAAGCTCAAATGTTAAACGTTGGTTTCATTCATTTTCATGTTAATTTTATTCAGTGAGGTGAAGATTAGAGTAGAAATTTGAGTGTAAATGGCTGATTACTATACTAATGATTAATTATAATAACCGTTATTATATACAGACACTAATACAGTAATATATAAATGGATTGTGTGTGTGTGTGTGTTTGCAGTATGTAGCGGAGCAGTTACAGGTCCAGAAGCACCCGGTGGTGTGTACGTGTTCCTCAGCAGAGATCCAGGCTGTGCTCTCTGCGGTTCTCACTCGTATACAGAAGTTGTGAGTTCCTCTCTTAAACATTCCTTTACTTTCTCACTGTGTCTGAGGTTCGGGCGCTGGAGGTTCTTAGATCATGTGCATGTCTTCACTTATCCAAGCACAGAAACTTCAATGAGTCATGTGTCTCTCTCTCTCTCTCCTCTCTCTCTCTCTCTCACTCACTCTTTCCTTCCCTCAACCTCTCTTTCTCTCTTTCCTTTACCTCTCTATCTCACT
>JBBPCX010071448.1:0-10028 GCA_037974365.1 Hydrocynus forskahlii
CTCACATAAAGAGATATCACCAGCTCTATTCTTCACAGTTTCAGGCCCTTTCAAAACGAGCCGTTTGGACGGAGGGCTCCCATGTGACGTCAAGAGGGGGCCAATTTGCCTAGAACCGCCCCTCATCTGTCGAGACCCTACCCACTAGCCTGTTGCTTGTCACCCGTTTCAGCGGCCATCTTGGGTCTTTGCAGCTCCCAGTTTTAAAAGCTCAGCCCAGCTGGCCAATAGCCCACAAAACTCGCTCAAAACAAAATAAAACACCCTCCGCTCTTGATTAAAGCAAATAAATACACCAGTCACAGCGTAAAATGCATGTTTTGTTCCCATGGAGGTAAACGGTATGGCGCGCTCCGCTGCGCCCCAACACTAGATTAGTTGAAGATCTGCCATTTTGTCTGCTAGTTTTATGAGCAAGGATAAGCCGAGCGCAGTGTCTACCTGCAAAGACAAGTCACACATGAAGTGTTGTGTTCATCTTGCTCTGGGTCCGACTCGAGGTCAAACATATAGGATTGGATACCGCCCGTTTTCTGCCTTTTTCACGTGTGTCCCAATACTTTTGTCCACCTAGTGTATCTCTCACTCTTGCTCCCTCCCTTCCTTCCTTCAGCCTGGTCACCATACAGGCTAGGACCACTGTCACAGATTGAAGGGATGAAAGGAAATAAATAAAGAAACAATTTCACTAGTATTAAGAACATGGATTCAAATGTGTAAAATCCAGAATTTAAACACGCAGTTTAAGCATGGGATGAGTGGGGCGTGGCCAGCAACAGCTTATTTGTATAAAAGGGAGAGAGCCCTGAAACGGCTCATTTTGAAAGAGACCAAAACTGTGAAGAATGAAGTAGGTGATATCTCTTAATGTGAAAGTGATTTTGTGCAAAGAACTTCATGAACATGTTTTGTAAATCCCATAGACCTATTATAACTTGTTTTTTTTTTTAAAGTGAGTTTTGCATAATAGTTCCCCTTTAAGGGTAAGTGTGCAAATTAGATTCCTTGTCAAATTATCATTTTAGCTAACGGTCATACTTTCATTAATTAAATTAATATGTTAATTAAAGCTAAAAACACTGAAATCATCATCATTACTGTGGAGTGTTCTTCCCCATAATTCAAAATCAATAACAGTTGCTGTTCTGGAGTAAGACTCGGGAGCTGATGCACAGCTATGCAGCTGTCACAAGACGTTTCTGGACCTTAGAGGACACTCTGGTGGGTTTCATGTTCAATGATCTCATCTGGTGTGGGCAGCATCAGAAAGACAGAGGTACAGACATCATCACATATACAGCTTTACAAAGAGGAGAAGACTGATGCACATTTATAATGTTCAGTTGTCTTACCATGTACAATACCATGTTAAGTTTTCTAAATGAACGCTTAATAATTTTAAGTGCAATATCGTATTATGTGCAATAGTCTTACCATATGAAAATCACTACTTAGGTCAATATTGCTGATCTCTACTACATGCAATAACATACTACTGTTTGTGTAATTAGTTATTCACTTAACTGTAAGTTATGTATCTGTAGCATTTATCCCCAGTGTATATAGCATAGCATATTTCACATTTTTTTCTACAGATTCTTTTATTGAATGTATGTAGACTTTATGTTTTATATTGTTGTCTCTGTGTGTCTGTGCAATCATGACATGAGCAGTTTCTTCCGGGATAAATAAAGTTGTCTGATTCTGATTTAGCTAACAGACAAAAATTCACCATCAGACAGCTTAACATTATTGCAACCTAAATGACATTAAACAACATGCTCAAATTAACGAAACCTTTCTCCTTTTAAAAGGCTTCGATTTTCAGTCCTGTCCAGAGTGGTCAACTTGTGTGACTCATCCAGTGTTTTCACTGTGGAAGAGAGCATCGCAAAATGTGAGTCTGAAATACAGGCCGACAGCCGTGGCTCCCGGGGGGAGGTTATGCGCATCTCGGCCTCATCTTGGACCGATGGCCGCTCTGGACTTTTCCAGAACGCACAGATTGCCAGTCCGCCCCTGTCTGGGACAATAGTCTTGACTTTAATGGTTTCAGATTACTCCATCATTAATCACAGAAACATCACAGTGGTCTTAGCCCTCCCCTTGGCAGAAAAGTCAGGATATTTCAAAATGCTTTTCAGAGCTCAGTTATGCTAGTGATCATGTCATCAGTAATCACTGTAAAAGTCCAAACAGTAAAAATAGACTTAATTGAATAATGATTAGTTTGAAACAAATAAAGAATTCATATGAATTGAAAAAGGATAACACACACCAGTGTAAGGTGGGCCCCATGGTGCCGCAGTGGGTAGCGCTGTGCCTCACACCTCCATGGTTGTAAATTTGAATCCGGATCATGGTCTTGTGTGTGTGGAGTTTGCATGTTCTCCTTGTGGTGACGTGGGTTTCCTCCGGGGTCTCCGGTTTCTCCCACAGTCCAATGACGTGTGTCAGGTGAATTGAGGATAATAAATAAACCGTTGGTGTGAGTGTGTATGTGAATTTTGTGTGCAACCAGAGGTGGGCTGGCGGCCCTGTCTCATGCCCATTGGCCCCTCAATAGGCTCCCGGTACTCACGACCCTAGTGAGGATTAAGCGGTTACAGTGACTGGAATATGGAATAATAAGTGTTTCAGAGTGCTACACAGTGGGAGGTGAAAGTAAAACATGATCATTAGTTCACTGGGATAGGTAATATGCTAAAAATATTACATCAACATACTCAAAAATCTCAAAAATTTAACACATTTTGCCACATCTGAAAACTGCTTTTAAAAACACTGGGTAAAATCATTTTTGTTTAACATATATCAGAATTGCACCAAATCAGGGGAAATAGGACTAATTATGCTCACTTTATTATTATAAAACATGCACTTGTTCAGTATTCTTCAAGTACGGATCCACTATAAAATAATGTCATTTTGCCCATCAATTTATTTAATATTATCGTTCTCCGGTGATATAACCAAAATCGTACCATGTGCTTCTAAATGTAAGACAGGCCAGACCAGGAGCATCTACAATATGTATCATAATCCTGAGTGATATTGAATAGGATGAAATGATCATCCTATTCAGTATCACTACACTAAGCTGATCATTTGAATGTACGGGTTTGCTTGATCTTTTCAGTAATTGATTGTAATGAACTAAACTAACAACATTACTGCTGTTTTCCAGGCCTAAACACAGCACACCGTTTTTCAGACCTAGAACCTAGATTAGTCAAAGAAATAGAGAAACAGCATTGCTGCATATTGCTGCGTAGTCCAACACCAAGCATAATGTTTATCCAGCAGATAGATTATCAGTTTAGGGTTGAGCAAAAAGACTGATATTACAGGAAGGCACTACAAAAATAATGGAATTTAGTGGTGAAACCTGGCTTCAGTCTGTTTTGTCAAGTTTTTGACACAGAAAGACAAAATCTAATTTTATCACAGAATATATATAATCAAAACTAGTAACGTCATCTAGGTCTGAATCACTTTGTTGAGCTGAATCAGTATTTGTATAGCTCCAAACTCCAAAATATTTACTTAGATAATGTCAGCTAACCTCTCATAAAAGCCTACAGCTTGATCTTGTAACCACTTGTTCATAGTATTTGTCTTTACAGTTTGCTGCAGCAGCCTGCGGAAACATCACTGTGCTTTTAAATGGATCAATTGAGAATGCTTTCAACAGGAAAAGGTAAAAGGCACACCTTTGTTAATTCAAGTTACAAGTCCTTATTCCGGATTGTAAAATGTTGTAAGGTGATTATTAAGATAAATGTGCAAATATTTTATTGTCAACAATTCAGTAATCTGCACATGGCCAATAACAGGCAAGGATTATCTGCATCGTTTGAAGATCACATAGGATTGAACTACCCTCCACCCACAAATGCAATCTTTCGAAGATATTGCTGCCAAATCTTTTCTTTCAGGATAGATTGGGTTTGGATAGATCAAGTGGAGTTTTGGTGTGGAGGCTTAAGAGATTAACATCCAGTTGACAAGCCAAGTACAAGTTTCAGTTCTTGCTTGCAAATGTTACACCCAACACCATGACATGGGGGGAGCAAAAGTATTGTGGACATTTTATGTAGGTGAACTGGTTAGAGAGTTGCCTCTGCAATCAGAAGGTCGTGGGCTTGAATCCCAAGACTGCCAGTGGCGCCACTGAGGTACAATCGAGCAAGATACCGTCCGCACACACGCTGTGTTCCTGGCTGGCTGCTGCTTCACTTGGATGAATGGGTTGAATGCAGAGAAAGATTCTGTGCAGTTCACACTGTGTGCTGTGGTGTGTGCATGTATGACATATGGACACTTTACATTAAAGTAGAAAGTGTCACAGAATTCGAGAACACTACCGTTTCACTCGTGGAGCGTGAAAGACAAACCCAGTCGTGGAGTTCTTGTATCACCAAAGTAACTTTTTAAACAGATGTTGTGTGTATAATAGGGCTGGGTGATATATCGAATATACCTGATGTATCATGGCTTGTTCTGCATGTAATGTAGCAAATTTGGGAGCATTGGATACAAATTGTGTTTTAGACTCACTTTTGTATTTCGCTTTTCTCCCACTCTCCAGTGGCTTTCTCACTCTCACAGACACAGATGCACGTACATACATCACACACACACCCGCCCATCCAGACCGCACTGCTGGGTGAGTGTGCAGTGCAGCACTGCAGGTTCCATAAATGAGTGCAAACCCACTAACTCCACTAAACTTGCAAACCAGCACCCACAACCTACACCAAACAAGTCTTTCCTGCAGCTAAAAACAAAAGGTGATAGTGAATATATTAAGGAGGTTTCTCTTTAGCTACAAGGTTCTAACTCAGGGTTTACCAAACAAAGAGACGATTAAATTTACAATAACGGTATTCCCATGTTAGCTAGAAGTGTTGAGTGATGCATCAAAAAATGGCAGAAAATTTCAGAAACGCCCATGCCCAGGGTTTAATTCACTGCTATATGTAAGTAACTCAGACTGAGAACCAGCAAAATACAGCCACCATGTTGGGTAGTAATCCCAGTGAATGCAGTGCGAGAATTTCATGCCCCTCCCAGTTTCATCAAAGAATGCTGCCATATTTGAAAGAATGCTGCCATGGTCTCATTTCTGCATTTTTTCATATTTAGGATGGAAAGCTCATCTATTCAAACAACATAGGACTGCATTAATTGTGTTTTGCATTGATTCACTAGACTTGCTCCAGCTAATCCCTCTGTCTGTAAAAATCTACCCCATCTACAGGTTAGGTTGACATTTTCACTGGGGTCTGCTTAAGCTGAGATGATCATAGCTGAGATGTGGCGCTTACTCACATAAAATGTTTAATGTTTCTGATTTTAACATTATTACAACTCAGTAACAATAAAGGAAATACTGAGGCATAAATCTTTAGATGTCAATGAAAAAAACACACTAAGTTAAGAGACAGCTGACAGCAGGTCCTTAGCTATAAATCATGACAAGATTTGAAAAACCACACCCTGTTCTATCTGTCATGGTTCTTAAATTAGACTTTCCCATCTCAGACTGGCTTTCCCCAGCTCCAGATCCACCTGTGTCCCACATACACATACACCTGCAAGGTCATGGACAAGGTCTTGTGCACTTGACCTAGATTTCTTGGTTGTTTATGATTTTTGTCTGCCTGCTTGCCTGCTTTAAAGACCAATAATGCTACACTGCACATACAACATATTTCACATTTCTCATTGAAGACTTCCCTGATACTTTGACATGCTCATGTGTTTGTTTTCTCCAGCATGTTTGGAAGTGTGGAGCTGGACAACCTGAACGCCAGGATGGTGTCTCATGTCCATATTAAAGTCATTCCAAATCTGGAGGGCCCATTTGTGTAAGTAAGGATACAAAGATCATCTTTGCTGCAAGTCGGGCAAATCTGTTTTTCTGTCCACTTTACCTGACACCCAGTATTCTCAGATTTCATCTTTGAATGTGATGTAAAGCTTTCATGCATCACAAAACTCTCAGCCTTGCCCAGAATTTCCATTGCAACGGATGAGTGACTCTTTTTTTTTCGCACAATCCTTTTGTCAGACAGCGTAACAAAAACACAAAAATGAATCAATGGAATGTTAAGCAAGTTCCTACGAGTTCTTCTCTTTATGTTTCTAGAGAATCCTGCTCAAAGGGTTCCATTCTGGATCTCCTACGTGTTCTAGAGAATCGTGGTTTCCGTTGGTCCTGCACAGACAGAGACGTGTATGTATTATACCTTTTAAACTCCACTGTTCAGTTTTTGGGTTTTTTTTGCTTGGTTGTTTTTTTATAATGCCATGCTGTTCATTATTTTAGTAATATTCTCAATCATAAATGTACCTACCCACTCTACACAGCAGACTTCCATGACCGCTGTTAATGATATTTACGATATATTTCACAACAGTGCGCTCATGGTCCTCCAGTGTATGAAGAACCCAAGACAGTCAAGCTGCCAGACCTGTTCCACGAGCCTCTTACACAGACACAGCCTTCACCTCTAGAGACCTATTTCTGGTCCCTAGAGAACCTTTCAGTAGACAGCTTTGTGAAGACATTTTTTTATTTGAGACAGTTGTGTGCAAAAGTTTGGTTACCCCTTTTGTGAAAATAACTACTCATTCTCTGTATATTTTATTGTACAATCTCTGTTTATTTGCAGGATAATAAACATAAAATGTGACCTTTGCAAAAGAACAATTTTATATATATTATGGGTTTTTGTCCAAGTAGGGTATGCACTTATTTTTTAGAGAATCAACAAATCATTTAACTTGACCAAGGATAATCAAATTTTGCCAATGACTCTGTGACTCTGTATGTACTTCCTTTATAGACTAAATAAACTTTTAAGAAAGAATATGCTTTTCGTGACTTGCCTGATTGAAGTTAAAGACCACTGCTTTATTGTGAGGTTTCTAATTAAAAGTGGGTTCTTAGTCAGGAACCATTTGAAAATCTTTATAAGTGTGTGCCTTGCTTTGCACTAAAGACATTAATATTGATAATAAGACGGTTATGAATAGAGTTTAAATTGTCCAAATATGATGCTCTATAAACATTTCCATAGTTCGTCCACTGGCTGAGCCTTATCGGCTTGAGTTGTAACTGTACTGTCAAGCGTTATATACTGTAGACAAATCTTGTTTGAATAACATGGATTAACATGGCTTTACTAAAATGTCATAACTCTGACAGATTTCATGAATGGCTCCTTTTCTGAAGGCAATGTGTGGTAAGTCAGTTCCACAACGAGAACTTCAACGACAATCGCCTTTTGCAGAACAAATGGAGTGTTCGAGGAGTTAGTACAGGCTTGAGCAAGATTTCAGCTACAGTTCTTTACAACTTCTTTGTAACTTCTTTCCTGGTCAAAAGGCATATGCCATTTAGTTATTCAAAACTGCTATAAAGCACAGAAAACCTTGAGAAAAGCAGACCTTGGCATACTGACAAACGCTGGATTAAAAGTTGAGGGAGGTACTGAGATGTGCTGTAAAAGTTACTTGGCAACCATAAAAAAGTTCCAGAGATCTACCTTAGATCACTTATTAAAGAATCTACCATCTGAATGAACTGTGAATGGTGCCAAGCAGATATCTAGCGAATGAGTAGTCTAAAAGGTCATATTTGAAAACAATATTAATCTGTTTCAACATTGCATCACACTGAGGAAATCTTAAATGTTCTATAGTCTCCAAGATGTTGATACATTGTTACCATCTTTAAAAAAAAATGTTATGGATTGACTCATTTTCATTAACATTTGCATGACAGAATGCTTACAGACTACAAACAAAATGTATCTGATGTATGAAAGCATGCATTTCAAAGAGAAATTTGGCAAAGGTTTAGAAAAGTGTTGGAACTATCGGCAGAGCAGGCTAACTAACTGCACTGAGGACAGGTGTGACGGCATCCTGGTGTTTTTATTGCACAATTTTACACTCATGGCTCCTAGGTAGACATGATAACTAAAAGGGGACTTCTACTGATTTTTCATTCAGAGTGCCTTGATGTGAAATTATTATTGTAGTGAAATTGTGGACCATTACAAAGATAGTGATGGGAACCAGGATTTGAGGCGTCTTTAACACAAATTCAATCACTGCACAACACAATCACACTATTGCTCTTTGTAAGTTTTCCTTTTATTATTCTTTTTATGCCTAAAAATCACACCACTTCTTGTGCAAGCTCGTGCTGCGTTTTAAACAGTTCCAACAGCAAAGCATCCGTTAATATCTGGCTCCAGTCTCCTGACTGTGTGTTTTGAAGCTGATTTCTTCTTTGCATTGTCTGGCTCTCTGCCAACAGTATGTATGCAGATATGGTTGTTTTTTAAAAATTGTTACGCAATGATACGACCACCAAGGCAGTCAAATAAAATGAAGTGTTAGGTTTCTTTGCACTGCATTTAATTCAGATGCTTGCAAGTGCAAGTTAAGAAATACATATTCAGACATTTGTTGCCTATGTCCAATGCATGTCCATTTCAAATAACACAACATTTTTTACCCAAAGTGTACACATCCTACTCTGTCTTGCTCCTGTCTGTTTTCCCCTCTTTATTTACTTTGGGTGTCTCACCTCCTCCATTGTCCCACCTGCTCTTTAGTTGTCATGTCGTGCCTTGTGGACATAGTTCCTTGAAACCGGAGTTAAAATGGAAATAAAGGTTTTAATCATAAATTCTCAACACAAAACAATGGAGGACCTTCTCTCCAATCATGAACAGTTTCTGAACACAACGAGGGGATGCTGCTGCAGGAAACCTTCTGTCTTGCAGGGGTCGATACAGTTTTTGCCGCTCAACCCGGGTCTTTAAGATGATCCTCCTTCTTCTCATGCCTGGAAGAAACACAGAACAAGCCTTCCGACCTTCCAACTCCTCACAACCACACACAAGGGTATGGATTGGGGTGACCACACAAAGATTCTGAGGCCTGGCTGGCTATAAATATACTCACACCACATTCACCCAACCAATCACACAACAGAGACAACTACTAAACATGTCTTCCTTAATACAAACACAAAACAGATGTCGTTAGGTACCTAGCAACCCAGGTATGGAGTAAATGAGGCTCCACTACAAACACCTGAGTTGCTACCCCTAACGACCACTCATACCACACCTACCTACCTGCCCAGTGCCGTATATATCCCCTAATATTCGGGGTGACTGACTACGTTGGGGGCATAACCGAGACGTACTGGATGTAACATTAGTGTTCTTACCTGTGTATAGGAAGTTATCCCCTCTGTCCTAGTTTCTTCTCTTTGGCTCTTTAGCTGTTTTTCGTATTATTATTATTATTATTATTATTATTATTATTATGTAGCACCTTTTTCAAACATTTGACGTGAAAGTGACCATACTGTCATATGTGAACACACCACAGCACACAGTGTGAATAGCACCAAATTATGCGTTTGAACCCACGACTTCCTGATCGCAGGGCAAATGCCCTAACCACAAGGCTACCAGCTGCCTCAGCGCACTTGCATTTCGTTTCTCACAAGAAAGATTCCAAAAGGCATGACAAGTCTAATGAAACACCAAGCAGGACGATTTACAGCCTTTTATAGAAAAACATGCACACAGACAAGGTGAAGCTCAGTACAGGGGTTGCTGAGGAAGTTACATTTCCTGCAGTAAATAACTCCATGTATTCTGACACATATGTGCAAGCAGCATATAGGCAGGTGACCGAATCAAAACTAGTTGTTAGAACATGTTCACAGCTGTCTTGAGTCATTGAGTCATGTACTGCTTAGGCAGGAAATGTAACTTCCTGTCTAAGCAGTAAATAACTCCATGGATGGTGATACATAGGTGCATATATACAGCACATATACAGACGACAGAATCGAAACTAGTTCTTGGGACATTCTCTTGGGGCAACTGTAGGGGATTCAGCATGACACATTGTGAAACATCGTATGTGACCTTCCTCAGACAAGTTTTTCAAGCAAGAACATATTTTCCTCCCACACTCTCCTCCTG
>JBBPCX010071449.1:0-10028 GCA_037974365.1 Hydrocynus forskahlii
GTCCAGAGAAATGCATGTCAGGTGAATTGACCATAGGTGTTCTAAATTGACCATAGGGGTGTGTGTGTGTGTGTGTGTAACAGGCAGAGGAGTTATAGTGTCTGATGTGGGGGGAGGATTTTCTATGGTGTTCAGTGGAGCACTTTATGCTGGTGAGTCTGTGGATAAAAGTTCTGCCACCACACTGTGGAGTGGGTGATCAACATCGTCCATGATGGACTGACAATGTTCTTCTTTCAGCCACAGTTTACACATTGTCGAGTTCCTCACCCCCCATGGAGCCCACATTCTTGAATCCATGTAGAAGCAGGTTTAATGCTGCAGTGCTAAAGGAAACATTAGATATGTTACCATACGAAAACTCTCCAAACTGATCTAGGATTGACAATGGAATAATGATGAGTTCAACAAACTGTGGACACAGCCAAAATCTAATCTCCGAAAACTCACAATCCAATCTTTCAGAGTAGAACATAATTAAAATGAGTGATGCAGTATGAGTGTTTTATATATCAGAGGAGTGATCCTATATGATGTGAAACTTGGCTTTCACATTCCTGCTTATCTAAGGAATTAAGCCATTTCTGTAAAAAAAGCCCAAATAATCCATCAAGCAGTCTCTTCTGTACGACAGTGGAGTTGTAAGGAGCTTTAAACGGACCGCTTTTTAGGCTGGAATCTTTTCAGAGTTCATTACGTTGCCAAAGATGTGGTCCATTTTCACACCAGTCTTCAGAAATTTACCAGTTTCACAAAGCACTGAACCTCAGTGAGGAGTGAGACAGAGTTTTGCATAGGTAAAACTCCACCTCTGCACTTTTTATTTGGAGCGTCAAGGTCAATGTCTCTGAGAAAAGGGCTCTGATTCAATAAAAAGTGCACGATTCAGTCAGATTCAGCATTTGCGAGAGCTCTTTTAAATGCTGTGACGAGCTCTGGGAAGACCATTACAGCCATTAACTTAGCAGAGCTGGAAGAAAAGGTGGAAAAAAAACATATATATATAGAGAGAGAGATAGAGAGAGAGAGAGAGAGAGAGAGAGAGAGAGAGAGAGGCAGAGGACAACGTGTCATTGGAGGGAAAATCACGCCCCTCACAGGGGAAAATAACTTAATAGGAGTGAATGGGGAATTGTGGGACACTGCATCTTGAAACATCTGCTCATTTAGTTCCCCACGTGCCAACAGACATGTTCAGATATAGAAAGAAACACTGGAAGCTGGAACCATTACAGCATTATTGCACTTTTCAAAATCGTTTGTTTCTTCCCCTTATTTTTCCCTTCGCGGACAACAGTTGCGACGTTAAGAGCAGCACGCATCCCCCCACTTTTTCTCTCCCAGACTGAGGCGTAAAGTGCTGCTTAGACAAACCCATTTTCTAAAAGGGAAATACTCCACATACTTGTGGCCACATAGTATGTGTTGCTCTCTATTCCAAGCAACACATGCCTTTTCTGAATACTCAACTGGTCTGTATACTCCAGTATTTGGATGGTCACACCCATCCCAGTCTCCGTCTACCTGTGCTCATTTGAAAAATCCTGACCTGTATGTTTTGACACAACTGCCTGCCTCTTGGTCACCATGAGTCCTTGAATAGTAACCTCTACAAATGTTCCTATACAATAGAATAGAAGATATTAGTTCCAAACCCATTTATCAAACATCTTCAGTTCTTCAGACCCGTTGTCTTTATGCCTCAAAAAAATAAATACAGAACAATTAATTAAAGACAAGCCAGAGATAGTTTGGTTCAGGAACAAAGAAAGAAGATGAAAAGTCAATGAAAAGTTAAATCCATGCCAGAAACTTTGGTGTAAGCAGGATGAGGATCTTAGTTTCAGTGATGTAACTAAATCAGCATTCTGGCAAAGAACAATTTGGAGAAACTCATCCATGCCTTTAGAACTTGTACGGTTGACTATTGCATTGCTCTTCTCACTGACCATTAGACAGCCACAGCTCATTCAAAATGCTGCTGCTAGGGTTTTAACAAAAAACAAGAAAAGAGAGCACATTACTCCAGTCCTCAGATCCTGGCTTAAAATCAGAAACAGAGTGGAGTGCGAAGTGTTGGTAATTTTTAGTGATTTGGGTACTAAATATATTTCCGAGATGTTTGGTGAACATCAGACTGGAAGGGCTCTTAGATCAGCTGGAGCTGCTCAGCTAGCAGAGCCCACATCTGAAAATAAACAGGGTGCACCAGCTCGCATTTAGTCATTATGCTGCCCCCTGCTGGAACCAGCTCGTCACGGAGATCGGATCAAACCCGACTGTTGCCAATTACAAAAATAAACTTAAAACTGTCCTGTTTTCCTCTGCTTTTAGGGGGAAAACAGCACTGTTATCTGTATTCTTTTATATTGCTTAATTTCTATTTGTTCTATTTCCATTGTTCTTCAATCCTACTTTTAATCTATAGCAATTGTATAGTTACTTGTATTGCTTACTTTTCTTTTTATGCTTTTGTGCTTATTTTATCTCTGTTAAGCATACTGAATGACCTCTGTGTATGATAGAGCGCTATACAAATAAACTTGCCTTGCCTTACTAGAATGGGAGTCCACATACTTTTGGTATATGTTGTAATGAATTATAAGCAGCGCATGCATTGATTTTTGAATACTCAGTTAGGCAACTGAAAGCTGATTCTCAGTATTTGGATGGCCTCGACCATTCCCCACCCTCATCCACTTTTGCTGGCATTTAAATGTCTTTGTTTGATAATCCTGACCCGTTTGTGTTGACACAACCTCCTGCTTTTTGGTCACCATTAGTCACACCTTATGGATCTTGAATAGTAAGAACAGGCTGAGCACAATTATTGAATCAGGGTGCAGTTCACAGCTCAGGCTTGCTCTGCTAAGCTCTCCCGCCAGGTTGCTAAGCTAAATTGTCTGAGCTGGAGACTGAGCACTGAGGGCCGTGAAGTGAAGCGTTAATATCGAGCTGAGGAAGCATGGACATTTTATAAAATCCCCAGTGGGGCACCATGTCGTCTCCCTCTGACCGCTGAGTGACTCCACCTGCAGGACTGCAGACAGCTAGGCTTATTTACTCTCACGAAAGTGGACCATCAGAAGTATCACCATTTTTAAAACCCTTCAGCTCTAAATGAAGACTTTTACACTTTGTAATGTCTTTATATTTCATGTTCATGTCAGAACAGGAGATATTAGTCCATAGAGAATCACAATAAACAACCCTATACACTCGAATAGGAGCTAGTAGTCCATAAACACCCACAGTAAATAGTCCAATAAATCAGAATAAGAAATGTTTTTCTATAAACATCAGTAAATGTTCCTATATACTTGCATAGGAGATATTAGTCCATAAACAACCTCACAAAATGTCCATATATGCTACAATAGCCCATGAGCCACATCAACAAATGAATCTATATGCTAGAATAGGAGATATTTATCCAGAAACAACCTCACAAAATGTCCATATATGCTACAATAGCCCATGAGCCACATCAATAAATGCATCTATATGTTAGAATAGGAGATATTAGTCCATGAATGACCTCAACAAACACTCATATACATCAGACTAGGAGATATTAGTCCATAAACAACGTTTATAATCACTCCTATATGCTAGGATATGAAATATTAGTCCATAAAGAACTTCAAAATATGCTCCTATAAACAAAAATAGGATATATTAGTCCACAAACAACACTCAATTTACATCCATAGATGCTACTATGAGATATTAGTCCATAAACCACATCAATAAATTGATCTATATGCTAGAATAGGAGATGTAGTCCATAAACACCCTCAATAAAGATTCCTGTTCATTAGAATAGGAGATTGTAGTCCATAAACACCTCAATAAATATCCATATACAGTAGAATAGGAGATATTAGTCCATACACCATATCAGTAAATACTCCTATATGCCTGAAAAGGAGCTATTAGTCTCAGTAAATTCCACATCCACTAGTATAAGAGATTTTAGCCTATAAACCACACCAATACATGAATGTATATGCTAGAATAGGAAATATTATTCCATATTTGACCTTAATAAACACCCCTATGTGCTAGTACAGGTTATAAGTCCATAATCCACCTCAAAAAACAGTTCTATGCAAGAGAACAGGAGATATTACAAATGTACAGTCTGGTGACGGAAAATGTGGTCCATATTGCTATACTATGGCTTGCTAATCAGCCCAGTATCTCTAGTTTTATGCGAAAACCTCTCACCAGAGTTAGATATTGTTCATGTTTATATATAGGGTTTCTTCTGATGATGTATAAATGTATATAGTTTTCTAAACCATGAAAAGCCAATGTTGTCAGACTACACTGCAGCTTACCTCCAAAGAAAATGCGAAGCTAAATGCTAATCTAATACTGTTTTGATTAAAAAGTCAAATGTGCAGTTTTTGGCTGACGCATTGTTGTAGGTTCTTAAAAGTCCTGGCCTGGACACACATGACGCCGGGTCGATAATTTCTGGTCTGACGGATGCAGTTTGACTTTCGTTTCAGGACATCCCCAGCGGCCCGAGCTCATGACTGGCATCTTAGACACACATTAAAAGCTTTTCCGCCGGTGGCCCGGCGCTGATAAAGTTTGTGATGTGTGGCGAGCGGAGCCGAGCCACTGCTGCAGTCCAGATACCGCTCTGCTCCCAGAGTCTTCAGAGAAAACTCGGCAAATCTGCCTCTATTAAACATGACAGGAACACACTCTCTCTCCCTCTCCCTCGCTCATGCACACACATCCTCTCGCTGGGGCTCTGCAGATGGGTGGTGTCACGTCACCTCGCTCCACAAACAAGCTCCGGAAGACATCATCATGCCAAAACACAGCTCATTAAACACTATTAGCCCGTCATCACAGCAAATTGAATCCCCTCTCGACTTCTCTCGGATCGCAAACAGCTTTAGGGTCAGAGCTAAAGAGAGCGGAGCGAACGAAGCTCCTTCACTCGCCCTGAGGGTGCTTATGGAACAAACAGATATAATGCCATGTTGCTGATAATGATCACAGACGAAAGATTTGAATTTAATTATTTGTAAAGAGAGCGAGGGAGAGGTCTTGGAGATCCTGTAATTGTCTTCAGGCTCTTTAGAAAACATGCAGTAGAAAAGAGATGCACATTCCCGGCACACTGGAATGTTAAACGCAACCGATACTGGACTTTTTAAATCAGACTGATTCACATTCAGTATTTCTTATTCACCTTTTATTGTGTCTAAGCGCTGGCCTGATAATCAGGAGTTTGATCCCCTGTGATGCCACAGACATCCCTAGTCCTCTTGCTCTGGTGGGTTGGATGTATTTCCTTCACCTTCACATCACTCAACTCCAACATATTCAATGTGTACAGACATACATGTACTTACATACATACACACATGTCTATATAACACACACATTCTACACAGCTGTCTATATTTATAACTGTGTATTATTTGTATAGTATACTCTTACTCTATACTGTTGTATTGTATAGCTTTAATCTATTGTTTTTTGTGCTGCTCTTACTTTTGTACTGTCCACCTTCTGCCGTACCAACGGAAATGTTCCACTTGTGGGACTAATAAAGGCTTATCTTATCTTATCTTACCCACTAACATGCAGGATGACATACGCCCCCCACTGGTTAGCCCACCCAGACAGTATGGAGTATATACTCATGCATTTTACAGTATATATTGGTGCAATACACAATATGCAGTGGTGCAAAATGCAACATATACTGGTGCGGGATACAATACATACTGGTGTAATATACACTATGTAGTGGTGCAGTATACAGTACATACTGGTGTAATATTCAATATGTAGTAGTGTAGTGATATACAATATGTAGTGGTGCAGTGTGCAGCATATACTGGTGTTATGTTCCAAGAGCACCCACGTCTAGTGAAAAACCACGTTGTTGTGTTGCGGTAAAAAAATGCCAAAAAATGCCAATTTTTATAGTGTAAACCCTAAATATACCCCCAAATATGTTCCCAAAACACTTTAATTTCATTTTAAACTCAATTTAATATGTTACCCTTATTGAAAATGTGAAGGTAAACCTGTATTCCTACTGTACAGTTTACGTTGAACTCCTGCAGTGCTAGAATGTAAACACCGATGTTACCCCTGTATGGACTGTACTGTAATTCATGCAGGGGCGTTTTCTTTGGTATGCGCTGTCGTTTTCTTTGGTATAAGCAGGTGAATACAGTAATAATTTAATGTAAGTTTTTAGTAATAAAATATAGTAAAATGTATGGGTAATCACCAATCATTTTTTACAGTTCAATAATTTCCTGTTCATCGATTGACGCGTCTTATTCAGGGGCTTCAGGAGGAGTCGTATTGTAGAGACCCGCCGGTTAAAGCAGACACTGGACAGCAACTGAGCTCAACAGCCTCTTTTAATTTAATTTACAGTAATAAAAATATAGGGCTTTAAAAAGAACAAAACGAAAAATACGAGAAACACTCGAGGCGCTCAACAGGGGAAATTCTGGATTGCAGCTTCCACAGGTGCATCAAATGGTAGCAGCCAATCAGCATCAAGGAGAAATAAATAACAGTCTCAGTTTGGCTACTTTCAAACCTCCTGCTGCTGAGTACAGCATATTTAACCATCCCAAGATGCGCTTTCTTTGAGTTCTCTGGATAGTACAAAAACATTTATACAGTTATATTTTATATGGAAATGTAGCTGAATTTACGTTAATATTTATGTTACAAAATTAGTAAATTATATTTTTCTTAATAATTTAGCACTAAAAGAATGAAGAATTATATATTGCCACGAAAAAGCAAAAAAAATGTGGAGGATATCTACGGTTTCCATGAATTTGCTGGAGTTTTCGCCAACAATTATTAGTTGGGTTCTAAGAAAAAATGACTGAATCTGAAACACTTTAACAAACAAAAACATCCCTCTGAAACTGGTCAGGTTTGCTGACTTACAAAAAAATGAAAAGTCTCTAAGTCATGAGGTAGTTTCATTTTTATAAAGACAGTTATAAATTGATTTCCATGTCACCGAGTGAAATAAGTATTTGATCCCCTACAACCCAGCCAGACTTCTGGCTCCCACAGACTGGCTGTGTGCCCGTGTTATGCACAGATTACAATCAGTCTATCAATTACAGATACTCCCGATCTTAACGTGTTATGTGTATAAAGCACACCCACATCATAATGGAGTGACACTACATCATAATAGATTGAAATCTTGCAGTGCCCACAAGGTCCCCCTGCTCAAGAAGGCACATGTACAGCCAGTCTAAAGTTTGCCAGTGAACATCTAAAAGATTCAGGGAAGGCTTGGGAGTAAGTGCTGTGGTCAGATGAGACCAAAATCAAGCTCTTTGGCATCAACTCGACTCGCCATGTTAGGAGAATCAGAAATGCTGCGTATGACCCAAAGAACACCATCCCCACAGTGGTCCAACTGCCTTCAGATCATTAACAGGCTCCTCTCGTGTAGTTCTGTGCTGATCCCTCACCTTGCACATGATCCTCCTCACCCCATGAGGCGAGATACTGCATGGAGCTCCAGACGGAGGGCAATTGATGGTCATTTTATATTTGTTCCATTTCCAAATAATCGCACCGACTGTTGTCACCTTCTCACCAAGCTTCTTGCTGCTGGTCTTGTAACCCATTCCAGCCTCGTGCAGGTCTACAGTCTGGACCCTGATGTCCTTCAACAGCTCTTTGGTCTTGCCCGTGGTGGTGGAGAGGCTGGAATGAAAGAAACTGATTCTGTAGACAGGTGTGCTTTATACACATAAGGAGTTCTGATCAGGAGTATCTGTAATTGATAGACTGATTGTAATCTGTGTGCAACATGGACACACAACCAGTCTGTGGCAGCCAGAAGTCTGGCTGGGTTGTAGGGGATCAAATACTTATTTCACTCAATGACATGCAAATCAGTTTATAACTTTTATGTAACATGTTTTTTTTATTTTTGGTCAATATGCAGTCTCTCTCCATAAAAATGAAACTACCTCATAAATTATTTTCATGAGTCAGCAAACTTGCAAATTCAGCAGGGAATCAAATAATGTATATCTGGATAGATATATTATAACCCTTTATTAGGATGGTAATTTTGCTGCTGTGACCAGTCAAAACAAAGAAGAGCTTTGCTTTGCCTGAACCTGGGAGGTAGTGCCCTTTCTTTTTCTCAGCTTAATCACTGTTTAGCAACTGTTGCTATCCCCCCTTGCCTCAGTCAGTCTTTCAGGGTATATTTTCATTTTGTGTCTGAAATAAAGTTAAAAGTTTTCCCTGTGAAAGTCAGACCTGATGCCTTGTCATAGGAGGGAGCGTTTCCTCCCCATTTTCAAACACAAAAAAAGTTGTTGTGATGAGTTCCTTAAAATGCTGTTTTTCAAATATCTTTAAAAGACTGTTGAAGCAAAAGTTGTCTGAGGTGATGGTCTGGGACTCAAAAGTGGTGATGGTGTATGCTACACCAGTATATAGTGTATGTAATATATACTGCACCAGTATATTTTATACTATACCACTGTGTAGTACATACACATACTACACCCTCATATACTGTATACTGAGGGTTCCCACCCTAAGTCAGACTTACAATTCCCTGACTTTTCCATGACTTTCCCTGACCAAAAAGCAGAATTTCCATGACCTCCTGTATAAAGAAATGTCCAATATAATGTTTGGATGCAGAGAAGAAAAGGGCATTTTAAAGGGTTATAGAATTCAAAGCTGCGTTTATGTCATTGTTGTTGAATACAGGCAGCTCGGCGTGTTGAATGGACCAAAACATCAACTCCATCTCTGACATCTTCTACATGCATGTTTCATCTAGAAATGGCCACGGTAAAATGGGCCATTCTGAACAAAGCAGCTCTATATCCTATAAAGCTGCTTGATGTGGATGACTGGAGAAGCGCAGTGATGGGAAGTTGAGAGGAGGTGGATCCTTTCAGCGTCTTCATCTTCGCAACATGTTTTTTCCAAGTCGCGCGGCTCGTAGGTGCACGCTCTCCCATATTGGAGAGAAGTATGACCGATTTACATACTTTGCATTTTGCTCCTCTGTCATCATCACTTTGGGTGAGCCAGTCCTTAAATTCTTAATTTTCAACCAAATATCTTATAAATTACACTTGCCTGGCATGTTTGGTAAGTTAGCGTATGTCGACACAGACTTTGCAAAGATTTTGCGTTCTAGAATGTTGCACATTTTTAGAGCAGGAGAGGTTCTGAGCAAAACAAAAACACTCACTGGGAACAAAGACGCGTAAATACAGGTTTTGGTTACTGCACTATATGCTATTAACAAAATTCCCTGATAATTCCCTGACTTGGCACCAAAATGATCATATTCCCTAACTTTCCCTGTCTGGAAATGCCTTCACTGAAATTCCCTGATATTTCAGAAATTCCCTGACCCGTGGGAACCCTGATACTACACCAGTATATACTGTTTACTGAGCCAGTATAACATCTATACAGCATACTGCACCAGTAAATACTGTTTACTGCACACTGCACCAATATTTGCTGTATACTTCAAGAGTCTGTACTGTTCACTCCACCATTATGTACTGTATACAGAAACAAATGATTTTGCTATAATTGTTCCCAGCGCCCATGTACCAGTATATACTGTACACTGTACCAGTATATATTACATACTGCACCACTACATGTTGTATAATACACCAGTATATACTGTATACTGCACCAGTATATATTGCATACTGCACCACTACATATTGTATAATACACCAGTATATACTGTATACGGCTTCATATTGCATATTACACCAGTATACTGCACTACTACATATTGCATATTGCACACTGCACCACTATATACAGTAACCCCCCACAGATCAGGAGTCGCGGAATCAGAAAAAACGTGGACACTGCAAATATTCTTTTTTTTTTTCTTTTTTCGTGGCAATATGTTTTTATGCATTTTAGTTGTAAATTATTAAGAAAAATATAATTTACTAATTTTGTAACATAAATAGTAATCCAAATATAAATTC
>JBBPCX010071450.1:0-10026 GCA_037974365.1 Hydrocynus forskahlii
AGAGAAAGAGAGAGAGAGAGAGAGAGAGAGAGAGAGAGAGAGAGAGAGAGAGAGAAAGTGATTGTTTGATGCAGTAATGTTTGTGGTTTTCTTGTAGTCTAGGAAAGTGGAGTGTGTTCTCTTTTGGTCTTATCAATGCTGAACACATGCGCACATACACACACAACCCCTTTTTCTGAGTCTTTATTATAAAACTGTGTTTTATCTCTCCCCCCTTGCTGCCCTTCAGCACTTTTCTTTCTTTATTTTCCCTTCATTCCTTCCTTCATCTTTATCTTTCACTCACACACACTCTCACACAACCAGTCCTCCTCTCTCACTCTTTCTCTCTCTCTACTTCTCTTCCTCTAATACCTCCCTCGATCACTCCTTCACAAGCCCTCTTTCTCCCCCCTCTCTCTCTTTCTCTTTCATTCAGGTTAGTTCTGAGGAGTGTTTTTATTTTGGAATAGTGTGTGTGGTTAAGATGAAAATAGAGTCATCCTGGTGACCCCACTCATGACTGTGGTTGTCCTCCTGTACAGTGGGTGGTGCTGTTTCTAATTTTGAGAGGTAAAAATCTCTACAAACTGGCTTTACACTGGCTTTAGTTTGGGAGTCTATCGCCTCAAAGGGGGGAGATGGTCTGTAGGAGTGGAAATAGCTGCCTGGGGCATTGCTAAGTAACACCAGCGCCCCCTACTGTGAGCTTTGCCTTCACAAGGCTTTGGATTCACACTCATTTTATTCCCATCTTAATGAGTCTACACACCCACCCACGTTCTAGCCAGACTCTCTTGTGGGGAGCCTCTAGAGGTTCTCGTTAGTGCTGAGATACTAGGTGTGGTGTTACTTGTAAACAGATGGAAAAGAGACCCGTAGTAATGATACTAGGATGCTGTGTGTCCGCCTGACACATCTGGTAAGCCGTAGCCCTCAGTGTGTGAACAGCTACGAAGGTCCAAATCAAGTATTCATAGGTGAAATAAAGTGGCCCCTTATAGTCACGTGTGAACACACCACAGAAATTCTTTCTCTGCACTCAACCCATTTACCAAGTGAAGCAAGCAGAGGGCTGCCAACAACGAGGGAGGCCCGGGGAGCAGTGTGTGGGGACGGTTCCTTGCTCACGGGAACCTCAGTGATGGATTTGAACCCACAAGCTTCAGATCACAGGGGCAAAGCCCTAACCACTAAGCCACCCAGCTGTTTGTTGAAGGATGCCAATGTCCAAAGTCGCTGCATGGTGATTCCCATGTGATTGTGTGTCCATTCTCGGCAGCCGCCTTAAATGTAACCCCCAAAATTCAAAGTTTAGGAGCAGCTTGAATGCTGCATGTGCAAAAGTACCTCACCTCCCCCCACCCGGACTGAGCACGTCAGACTGCAGGAGGTCGAGGACAGTTCCTTGAGTATTTATCTCTTTGTGGGGACCAAATGTCCTCATAATGATAGGAAAACAAAATTTCAATTTCACTTTAAAAACTAACTAGAAAGAGGCATTTGGTAACTGAGGTTAAGGTCAGTGTTTGTTATACTCATAGGTTTAGTATTGGAAGTCCCCCTGAATATAGTAGTATGATCTCTGTGTGTGTTTGTGTGTGTGCAGGTGCTGAAGTTCTCTCCAGGACAGAACTTCTACAGGAAGAAGATGCGTGCTCGCTGGGTCCTGGAGGAAATCCACTTAGAGCACCATGAACGCTGCGAGTGTGTGTGTCACTCACAGCCTCCGCGATGAGACAACACACACTTCTGTAAATACACACACACTCAGAGTGTCGTCTCAGTATTTTGAGCAGCCTTGACCAGGGCAGATATGTAGCCTTCTCTTCTCTCTTCTGGTATTTTTGTACTTTTTATCCCCCTGTGCCTTCCTGCACACACAGACACATACAAATACACATACATACATTCACACATATACACATACACAAACACACACACACACACACACACACAAACAGTGCAGTATTATTTATTTCTGTGTTTTATATAGAGTGTATTGTTGACAGAAATGGGACCAAGCCACGTTGAAAATCTGTGTTTGTCTGTGCCAGACACACACACACACACACACACACACACACACACACACAAAAGCAAAACACATGCACGCATGACTGTCCTCTTTCTGGCACATCAAAGCAAAAGGCAGAGAAGTGTTTAACACCCAACAACAAAAGCATTGCGTTCCCTCTGTTCCAGCTGTGTGTGTGTGTGTGTTGGAGCTCCTCTTGCGTCTTTACAGAGCTCAAAGAAAAGTCTCAACCAAACAGTACCTTTTCCAGGAAGGCCTCACCTCTACAAGTGCAGGGAGGATGCAATCGTCTTATGAACCCATTCTATTCATTCATAAACAATAATAATGGCTGCAATAAAACTACACCGAGAATTTCAAGCATTCTTTGAACAGAGATTTTAAAACAAATAATCTTCATATATAATTATCTGTTTCCTGTGTTCTCTGGCTCCACCCACTGATGTGTATCAGGCCCCACTGCCACTGTTCCAGGCTCTGCCCACTAACGTGTTCTAGGCTTTGCCCCATAACGTGCTCCAAGCCTCACTGCCAAATGTGCTCCAGACTCCACCCAGTAATAATATCCTCAGTTTATATCACACACACGCGGATTTAGCTGCATTACTATCCTACATCACTAACTGCTGTACGTTACAGATTTCTGTAAATTTTCCCTCACACACATACACACACATGCACAGATGCACACAGTGTGTCGTAACAGTAACACATGCAAATTAATAGCATTTAAAATGGGACTGTAAATGACTGTACTGCAGGTGTGTGTGTATGTGTGTGATAGAGATGGTCAGTGAGAAGGTCGGTACAGGCCTTTCCGCTCATGTGACTGTTTGTGTGTAACTCCTCATGAAAGCAACAATAAATGGAAAGTGGTTTACGCTCTGACGGTGTGTATGTGTGTGTGTGTGTGAGTGTATTTCAGAGAGTTTATTTGGGTTTGGTTCGTACGAAGGACTTGTGGGGAGGAGTATATATATATACTCTCAATCTGATCCCTCAGTCTGTGCTGTGTTGACATTAAAGGGTTAAGAAGAATGATGACTGAAGAACATCTGATTGTTCCTTTAAATAGAGGAATGGTGTGTTTACACTCCGGCGCTGCGCAGCTGATTAACAGGCCTCGAAAGACGGCAGCACTGTTCACACTTCAGGTGTGACTAATGTGGAAAAACTAAATCAGCTTTAAACTGTTTTAGGGACGTTTAAGACATTGCAGGGGTGGGGTCACCTTTTCAGTGACTTTTGCTACAGTATTCTCATATTAACAGGCCCGTATCTTACATTCTGAGTATAACTTTATTAACTTTTGGTTTAACTCACCAAAAACAGTCCAAATTAATTTCTACACCGTTCCCCATCCTCTGTATCTTTGAATTAAACAGACTATTTCTGTCACTGCGGCTTTAAGACTGATATATTTAAATGAGCTCTGTTCTGATTGGCTGATTATTGTGCCTCTTTCAAAAAGCAGTCTGAGTTGAAACACTCCCCATAGCGAGCATGACTAAACAGCTGTAGGCTACATGAGGGGAAATACAATGCTTTTTGTGACATTACAAAAATCCTGAACTTTTCAAATTGATAAACACGGTTGGCTTCAAAATTTACATTTTTTGAAATGTAAATTTTGAAGCCAACCGTCTTTATCAATTTGTGTTGATGAATTTGTTCCAAGTGACACTACAGGAGGCCAGAGAAAGAATGAGAGATGAAAGGAGAGAAAGATTGAAGGATAACAGGAGGAAAGAAAGAATGAAGGATGAGAAGAGGAGAAAGAGTGAGGGATGAGTGAAGGAGAGAAAGAATGGGATGAAAGTAGGAGAGAAAAAATGAAGGATGAGAGGAGGAGAGAAATAATAAAGGATGAGAGGAGGCAAGAGAATGAGGGATGAGAGGAGAGAAATAATGAGGGATGAGAGGAGGAGAGAAAAAAATGAAGGATAAAAAGGAGAGAATGAAGGATAAGAGGAGGAAAGAATGAGTGATAAAAGGAGGAGAGAAAATGAAGGATGAGAGGAGGCAAGAGAAAGTGAGGATTGAGAGGAGAGAGAATGGGGGTGAGAGACGAGAGAAAGAATGGGGGATGAGAGGAGGAGAGAAAAAAGGATAAAAGGAGAGAAAATGAAGGATAAAAGGAGGAAAAAATGAGGGATGAAAGAGGAGAAAAAAAGGATTAAAAGAAGAGAAAGAATGAGGGATGAAAGGAGGAGAGAGCAACTGGAAAAAATAGGAAGAATGAGTAAGTGAGGGATGAAACAAAGAGAGAAAGCGAGAGCTGGAGAGGTGAAGCTGATGGAGATGATGAGGTTAAGAGTGGGTGGACAGCAGAGCTAGGGTGACCTCTGACCTCTCTGGGGAACGTTAAGGAGGAACACACACTGTCACATCACTGCTACTGGTCTGTCACTCACACACACACACACACACACACACACTCTTCAGTGTGTATCTTCCGGGAGGCCTGCGGGTTTAACGTGCAACGAGAGACAAGTGTGATAGAGCCTCAGACACTGAACAGAGAGAGACAGACTGATGACCTACAATCTGTACCTGAACACCTTTATAGTGGAAAGTGGTGTTTCTGATAAAGTGGCCAGGTGTGCATAGATACTGTGTCTTTTGTACTGTCTAAATGAGTGTGATTTTTCACAGCTTTGCATCAGTGTGTGTGTGTTTGTGTTGCTGGTTTCTCGTCAGCGTTGCATCAGCAGAAGCCCAGCAGGCCCAGTATGGTGGGGTGAGGAAGAGGAGCAGGAGAGGAAGAGCATGTGTTTGTGGTCACAGTGTGAACGAGTGATGACGCAATTGTCCAACTGTATTTACATCGGCTCATATTTGCGGGTGTGTTTATGTGTGTAAGTTTACGTGAATGCTCGTCAGGTTGAAGCTGCTTAATTGGTCTGATCTGTAATTAGTAACAGTTGCCAGAGCAACACATAATTTCCACGGCAGCACAGGCAGACGTGTGCAGAAGTTAATGCACCCCTGGTTAAAGGACAGGTTGATGTTCTTAGTGAGTTACACCCTTGCTGTTTATTTACTGAATTTAACATACTCCAGAAAGAATGCAATGCATAAAACACTGCACTGTAGATTTTTCTGACATGTTAAGTGTTTTCTCTGTAGAGTGCTGTGACCTTCATGCCCCACTGCCCTCAATGCTGAGGAAAAACTTACACAGTCTTCCAGCGTGTGTGTTCAGAAAGGAGTGTTCTGTCTCTGTGGAGTGGTAAAACTTTTAACACTTTAACAGACAGGCGGCTTTCAGTTACACATTACAGAGAGAGAGAGAAAGAGTGGGGGGGGTGAAAGAAAAGAGGAGTGGGAGAGATGTGTGACTGAAGCTGCAGTAATGACATCACCCTGCAGAGGAGGAGGAGGGTGAGTCATCTTCATCATGGAGAGAGTGATCACCCTCGTTTATTCTGTCTTTCTGTTCTTCCTCCACCCTTCACTACGCACAAACGCGCGCGCACACACACACACACACACACATATGCACCACTGTCAGAGGAATGTTTACTTGTTCTGTATTCTACAACCTGGAGAATAATTACAATTTGTCATGCGCGCACACACACACACGGTTTTATGCACCCTTGCAAAGGTGCATTTGTGACTTAAAGCAGAGTAAATGTCTGTGAGTACATGCGAGTGTGTGGAAATGTCTGTGTATGTGAGGGTGCGCACATACTCACACACGTCCTAAAATGAGGCATTCCTCCCTTTTCCTCTGTTTCCTGTTTTGCAGTCAGGTGCTGCTGTTGCACTCTGAACTATTGCAGCACAGACATTAAATTGATAGCTCTATGTGTGTGTGTGTGTATGAGAGAGAGCGAGAGAGCGAGAGAGCGAGAGAGCGAGAGAGAGAGAGAGAGAGAGAGAGAGAGAGAGAGAGAGTCCAGAAAGGAAATGAACCACTGGAACAGTGATGTGCAAGTGTTGATGGTGTTATTGCCCTTTTCCTCCCAATCACTCACAAACACAGTGACAGGTGTGGAGGTGTGTTAGCAGAACAGTGTCCTCTCCTGGTCAGGTGTGTTTACATCAGGAGTGAATCTCTGAGCTCATAATCACTCCATTCAGTTACAAAGTGATTCTGAAAGTGATTCCTGTGTCTCTTGAAGTCCATCAGGCTCGGCAGATTCACCAGAATGAAGTCTATGTACTCTATTTTTACTAATGAACTTCTGTGTTTAAATTATGTGCATTAACTTTATTAATTCGCCGATTTCATTTTGTGTGTGTGAACAGAAGCTAAATTGAATAAAAACATAAAATGGAAACTTTTACACAGGCCAAATTTCATGTTTCACTTTTTCCCCAAAATGTTCAGTAGACAAACTATAGGTGCATCTCAGAGGAGAAAAAAAATGCATTTATATATACAGTAACAGCAGTCACGGTTTCAGTCTCTCGCAGATTTTTTTCTGAGAACCACTAATATTCATGGAAACTGCAGATATCTTCCGCATTTTTTTTGCTTTTGTGATGTCCGGGCCTCGTCCAACACGCCCCCTTGTCCTCGTGCTGGGCTGTTTATGTGCTGGGTTGTTTATGTTTGGATGCGACGGTTAGCAAGGCAGTCAGATGCACCTGAGCCCAGACATAACCAATCAGCAGAGGACAAGGGGGCGTGGCAGACAAGGCCTAGACATCACAGTCACCTGTACTCAGAGGCAGGAGGTTTGAGCATCTCCAGTGTTCTTGTGTTCTTTTCTTCCAAAAGCACTGTATTATTATTACTGTAAATTAAATTCATTTAGTACTGTATTTACCCTCCTTATACCAAAGAAAACACGCGTGCATGAATTACAGTACAGTCTATATAGGGGTAACATCGATATTTTACATTCTAGCACTGCTAAAGTTTTAATTTTCAGTATTAATTTTATACTATAAAAATAGGCATTTGTAGGCATTTTTGCTACAACAATACAACGTTGCGGTTTTTCAATATACATGGGTGTTCTTGGTCTCCCTGGATTTGGGTTTAGATGGAACCATAGATTGTTTATGAGAGCCAGAAGGTAAAGGGCTTGCAGTCTTCCTGCCTTAAGGGAAGGTTGTCACTGGGCCACTGGCTTACTTCAATAACTTGTCTTTAAATTTGTTCATTTCAAACTCAACCTTCAGGCTGAGATGAGTTAGGAATCTGAAAGATACATATTTTAAAAAAAGCAGCGCTGCTTGTCAAGCCATTTTGTTCAGTTAAGCTGTGCCTTCAGAAACATGAGGTCATGGGCTCAAACCCAGGTCTTCAGTTTTAAGTCATGCATGTCACACTTCATTTGAACATCAAATATCCAAAAAATGACCTTCACCTCCAGCCTAGCTCTATAGCTCACAGTTTAAGCTACAGTCTCAGAAACAGAAGGTTGTAGGATCAAACCTGAGTCTTTAACTTTATGTCTTGCATGTCACACTTCATCTGAAAGTCATATCTTAAATAAGTTAGCCTGTCAAGCCAAGTAGCTTACTGGCTTTAGTTGTGGTCTCAAGAGTGGAAGGTTGAAGGCTCTAATCAGTGTCTTACGTTTAATGTCGTGTATGTCACACTTCATCTGAAAGTCAAATGTCCAAAAATAAGTGGAGCATCTGGCCTGCCTCTATAGTGTACTAGTTTAAACCATGGGCTCAAGTCTAGACGGTCGTGGGAGTTATCTACTTTATATCTTGAAATGTGACATTTTAATGAAGTAAAATATCATTTTAAAAAGTTGATTAGGTTGCAGTGGTTTTAAGAATAGAAGGCTGTGGGATCTAATCTGGTTTTTATGTCTTGTATGTCACATTTAATCTGAAAGTAAAATGTCCAAAATACGGAATGCTAGCTGTGAGATCCTGGGGCTCAGTGGTAAGAGCGCTGCCTCTGAGACCAGGAGGTTGTGAGTTCTAATCAGAGCCTTTAGCTTTATGTCTTGAACATCAGACCTCATCTGAAAGTCAAATTACTAAAAAAGTACTAAAAAAGGTATGTTGGCTGCGGGATCCTGTGGCTCAGTGATGAGTGATGCCTCAAAGTTTGGGAGGTCATGGGTTCAAATCCCTCCCCCCGTCTTAAAAGTTTGTTCCTTCCAGCATCTTTATGCATGTTACGCAAGATTTGAACCAACAGCCGCCTGTACTAGAGGCAAGGACTTTTCCACTACTCCACCAAGTCTCACACAGGCCAAGTGTTTTTTGGGGGTTTTGTCTTGAAGATTGGAAGCTAGGTAGAAGATGCCAAGATAAGTTCTTTGCAGCGATGGAAAGAGTCCATCTTGGGTAAAAACATGCTTTGTTATGAGATCTTTCTTAAGTAATCCTGGTAAGGAGATTAAGAGAAAGAATATCAACAGTAAGTGACTCAACAGTAAGAATCATAACCAGAAGAATCTTTTTTGATTCTGGAAGAAATTGCTAATGGACTGTTGATTTGAACCATCGGCAATTATCAGGCGCTGACTTCTTTGAAGTTTGGTGCTCTGGCTGGTTCTTTGGCTTCTTGTTGAAAGAACAAGAAGACTTGGACAGACAATGACTTTATGAGCTCTGGATTAGATCAGTGGTAGATGAGGTAAAGATTACGGTGCAACTTTCATTTGAACATTTTCTGCAGCAGCTTGGTTTCAGCTGGTGGATCAGCTAAAATGCCTTTTTCTACAGTTTGCAGAAAAATCTATCTGAAGCTAGGAAACATTTGCACTGATCAGACATTACCACAAGCTGTTAGCATGGCACGATCTGAAGTACCCTGTGTCCTGCTTCATGGTAGCATTTCTCAGTGTTAGAACCTGACTGTATAAACTGGCTCTATGCACCTCTAAAGATCTATCTATCTATTTAAATATATTTTTCTCTGATTATGCGGACTATAAACTGTATGAACTGTATAAATTTAACAGGAGCATTTTTTAACAGCCTAGCATCAACAGAACACCAGAACTATTATATTAAAGGGTGACGAATGAGTGAAACACACGAGACGCTGAGAGCAGCGCACCCCACATTAAAATGCATTTAATACATTTAAAACTGTATTAAATATTGAAGATATATTTAATGAATCATCTTGGATCCCAACTTTCCTAAACCAGTACAGCTGGATATCTTCAGATCGGAGCATTTTTACACTAACAATGATACAGGTGAAGAGGGGTGTGTGTGTGTGTGGCAGAGTAACCTTCCCCCAGGGTGTTGAATATTTTCTGCAGGTCGTGTACCTGCACCTCAGGTAAAAATGATTTAGGTCACATTAGAGTCTGGTCCAATTACACTCACTGACCGGCAGCCCGAGGAACCTGATTAAACGTTCCCTCAGAAACCTGTGGCCTCTCCATCATTTATTCAATCATAAAGGTTCAAAAGAATGGAGTTGCTTCTTCACACAGAGATTTAGTTACCTTAGTTCTGACACTTTTAGTTTTGACTTCACTTATTTCCCACATTTTGGAATCATGAAGAAATCCGCCCTTTCCACTTTCTGAAGAACAGGTGTTGGTCAACTGTAGTCTTCACCTGTCATCTGTCCTCAGCCATTTATATCCATTCACATCCTCTCTGAGCACTTCATTTTCTGAGTTTTTTTATTTTCTGAGTTATTCCCAGAGTGGAAAAAAAGTGAGCCATAGCACCCCAACATCACCGTTGGAAAAGGGCTTTAAGTTTTATGCGCTGTCTCTGTGTCTTTGATTACGTGTTGTTTGGAAAAGTGATATAAACTGCTCAAAAAAATAAAAGGACACATAACACAATGTAACTTCAAGTCAATCAAACTGTCCACTTAGGAATCAACAATGATTGACAATCTATTTCACATGCTGTTGTGCAAATGGAACAGACAACAAGTGGAAATTATAGGCAATTACCAAGACATCCCCAATCAAGGCGTGGTTCTGCAGGTGGAGCCCACAGACCACTTCTCAGTTCCTATGCTTTCTGGCTGAGGTTTTGGTCATTTTTGAATGCTGGCGGTGCTTTCACTCTAGTGGTAGCATGAGACGGAGTCTACAACCCACACAAGT